>VWZG01010603.1:983091-1048008 GCA_013396735.1 Grallaria varia
ATGGTGGGGAGAAAAAAAAAAAAAGAAAAGTTAGCAAAAATAATGCACAAGTTGGAAAGAAAAAAGCTTCATAAAAATAATAGTCAGTAGCAGATCCACAATCATTTTGCCTTGTTACCACCCTGAAAAACTACATACTCACTCTATATACTGTAGTCAAGTTTTCATAGTCCATCCTATCCTTATCATTGTACCTGAAGCAGGATTTTGAAACTGCTATTATATTTAAATTATGTTGTATTATTCATAATGTTTTCACTTCCAGCTAGGACTTAGGCAGCTTGATGTCTCCTGGTCTACACAACACAAAACAAGCAGAAAGAATAACTTCTGCCTGAAGCATTTACATTTTAAGTACTGCCCAAAACAGAACTTGTGCCATTATTCACTTCAATGGTGTAAAACTGGCAGGATGGCAAATTGGCTGAACACAGTTATCTCAGGCAAAAAAAGTCAGAGAAACTATTGGTTTGGTTTTGAAGTTTCTTCTCCTTTCTGTGTTTTCTATAACAGAGGAAGCTAGAGAAATCAAACTCAGTTATTTATTTGGATAATTTTTTGTATGGTTTCCTCTAGAATCTTGCTTACTCCCCCTTATCCCAGAACTTCCTCTGAATCAGGCAATCAACAATACTCCACTGATTCTGTTAGGGTGATTAAGTTTCATCTGCAGGGAACAAAATATTGCAGAAAGCACCTTTGTTTCCCTTGACTGAGACTAAAGTCCTAAAACAATCCATTATCAGCATCACTCTATATTCTGTTAAAGAGGTCCATGTAAGTACTTTTTTTTTTTTTTTAAACTGGAAATTAATTTCTTAAACTTATTTCCAGAAACAGAAAATCTGAGAGGAGGAAGAAAAAAGGTACTGAGGTATACCCTTGACTATCTCTTCACAATGCTAAAATGGTAGCTTGACCTTTTCATTACAATCTTGAAGAAGCTACTTTGGTAACAACACAATAGTCTTTCACCTCAGCTTTGCACTGACCATGCTTGTATTTATGACACGACTGTCTGAACTGATGCTTTCTAACATGCTATATAATCTTTATTTGAAAATTGTGTTTCATTGAATAGGCATCCTACTCTGTGGATGAGGACTTGACAGCAAACCCCATATTATTTTCCCCTGAAACCCTGCTTGCGTCTCTCATTGCTGCATTTAGCTATTAAACAAACTGGAGTAAAATATATCTTGGACTCCTTACAGCAAATTCCCTTTGATTTGGTAGAAAGAGTTATTCCTGTGATGAGGATTCAAAGGGATATTCTCCATCTGCCACAAAATAAGTGGTTGCTGAACACATCAAGTGCCTCAAAAATGCAAGGCTGAGTTGTGAGCAAAGCTGAACAGTGCATTTCAGAATTATGCAGTTACGATAACTTAAATATGGATTATTTCAAATGGTTTCATAAAACTTAAGTAATACAGATTTTTTTTAAAAAATTCTTAATTCTGTTCAGAACACAGTAAACAGAAAAATCCATTTTCTTTTTCTTAATTATCCCACAGGGCTATTTAGATTTAAGACTTAACGTGTTCAGTGTTACACATATGATGTATGGGGGATGCTTAACAGTATATTTGCCACAAGATATTTAGATATTTTTCTTGGAATCTACTACTGCCCTTAATCACAATGCTTTCCAATGTGCTCACAAGACAACTTCAGGTAGAAAAGACTAGTCTTACCGTCTAGTAAGTGCTAAATTAAGAACACTTAATTTAGTGTGGCCAATGCACTGTACAAGAGTCAGCTCAGACACTTAAAGCATATGTGCTTGCCTTTCTTCTCAGTGAATTCTTACATGAAAAGGAAAATAGACCAGAGGATGCTGCAACTCTAAAAAAAGTAAAAATTCACACGTCAAGTTAACAAATGGCATAGGAATAGAGTAGCCTGAAAAATAGAAAATAAATAAGAAATACCATTATGAAAGACATGATCCTACAACATCCATTCAAATACTTTTAGATATTTCATGCAGTTCTGCAGATTCTGACTGACTTCAGCTGACCCACTCATGCACAGAGAACACAATAAACCTTAGAAATTCTGATGATAAATTCTCGGTAATTCAAATGTTCTCTACAAAGTACGTTTTGTTTTCCACAGAGTTAAAAAAATTGTATGTAACTATGACAGCTGATAGGCATTTTCTGTAACTACATACATAAGCATGTTTCAATCAAATGGCAACACCTTGCACTTAGAAATACAAATATTCTAATAAATGTATCGGGACTTTCCTCATCTTCTAAATTCAATCATTCAGGTTAGGAGGCTAATCTTTTAATGCACAGGCAGTTGAGGAAACAAGATACCAATGTTAAGTTCTTGCTTGGATTTGCTGGCTGAAAAAGCTTATTGCTCTTTACTGTCTAGATATTTGAGCCTAGTAAGTCTACCCAGATAATACCAGCAGGCTACATAACACAGCGATAGTTAAGGAAAGCAAATATTCCCCCCAGCATATTCTGACATTTTTTTTTCTTATTGAAGCCTTAGAATACAATTTGCATACAACAATCAATAAGCAATTACTTTTTATTTGAAAAGCATAGTCTTTATGCATTCATTGCTGAAAAAGAATCAAGAGCCCAATCAAAGTCCATTCAACTACATGGAAAAATTCTCCAACTGTTTTTTTTGTGGTGTTTTTTTTTAAATATTCAAATTCCCTTTTGGATGTTTATAACTGGCTGCATACCCAGAGTTCTAAAAGGAGAATGAATAACTATGTTAACCCAGTTAATGGTAGCTATGAAAAGGTTCACATGGGAAACCAGCTTCCATGCAACTAAAAAAGAAAAAAAAAACCAATCCATCACTTTTTAAACTATCCATTTTACTGTTTTTGAATAAATAGCGCATAGTTTTTGGTTGCTTTTGCTGAGATGCCTGGCAGTCACACTATCTTTGATCTATTTCTGTTCAAGTTATAGAGAAGTGTCTAAAACCATGATAATGTGCCCTGTTGATCCAGTAACAGAAGTAGATTACATAGCAAGATGTATCTTATTGGCTAAAAATAGAGGCTATGCAGACAGGATGCTCTGAAGAGTAGCACAGAGCATGGGATGCTCTTACTGTTAAAAGCTCAATGACTTTTATGGTGTTTATGAGTCTCTGATTCAATTTGCTGTTTGCTCATTTGGTATCACTCCTCAAAAAATAAGATCCACATGGAAGAACAATAAACATGTTATGTCATGCTACAAAACAAGACTTTGTTTTGAAATATAAATAGTCTCATGAACTGAAAATATTTGTTCTGTTTATGAGCTCTTCTTTTAAAGACCTTGAAAGGCTCCAGTCACATCTTAGTATCACAGAGAAGGACACACACTCACCTACCCAGATGAGATTGGGTTTGCCTACTCAGATTTCTGTAATGTATCATGATCAATGAACAAGAAGATCAACTTCATTGTCCTAACTGCATATTTTATGAACTGTGACAAGTTTGTTATAACTCATTTGCTCTAAACTTTTCTTCTGAGATTGCACAAGCACCAAGACATAAACTCAGCAATGTCAACAAGCTCGGTGGCATAGTTCAAGCTGTGAAGGTTCAATAAATAGGTCTGTAAACATTTCAAATCAACAAAGCTTTTGATGAAATGTCAAGCAAGACAGAGCTTAGCTATATTCAGCTCAGCTTGAACTCATAAACCATTAACTGGCCTCTGTAGTTTCCAGGGAAATGTGTTTTATGAATAAAGCACAAATGTTGAAATAGAAATAAAACCAAAACTTGTTTTTTTTTCTTTATGAGAGGAAATTAATAAAGGCTATTTAATACAGGAAATGCTATTTTAATCACTCCAATAAAGATGGACTTATAAAAACAGCCAATATGACAATGCTACACATCTTTATGATGGAACAACCATTATTTTATCCCTCCAAGTTAGGAAAGGATGCAAAAAATAGGAATAGAAAATAAAATTAATTTTCAAACACCCTGAATATACGTCAGCTTTGAACCACTGCAAAACTTTTTTTTTTCCTCCTGAGACATAAAAAATATCATTTTCCTCAGAAAAAATACACATTTGCCTCCATTTTTGGGAGGAAGAATAGACCAAAACTTGTTACAATACATCAAGGTACCTATTTATAACAGAAAATAGGATTATTTTTTTTTTTCACCAAAGTGGAGCACTGTATTACACATATACAGTCAAATATTCCCTCAAGATCTATTTCCAAAAGGCCGCAAAGATATGAAGTTACTTTAGCTACTTTTCAGAATCAATCCTCTGCAGACATGTCTATGCAATTACCCTAGACTGAAAGCAAGGTTGTTTTCACCCGATGGCCCAGTTTCTATGCTATTTCTATATCATCACTTGAGTAATTCATTTGACCATGTCCGAATTTTTCTCCAGTAAACCTTGCATCTTTCTACTCGCTTTATGAGAAACTCATTTAGTAAAACAATTAAGTCCTCTTTAATCAGCTACCATCTATTATTCACAGCTCTGCGAGCCCTCAGGTATTGATATCGAACACGCTGCACGTCTCCCTCCCACTGGCAGGACAAAAACAATAATAAAGTTGTTTTACCCAATCCAAGACTTGCCACACGCAAAAGTTTGTTTGTTTTCCCTTCTGTATTAACACCCTGTTGATATTCTCCAGCCGGCTTTAAAAACCGAAGTTATGCAAGGCACGGCCATGGGGCAGAGCCGAGCTGATACCGCGCCGGGCTCGGACCCCTCCCAGGAGCCCCCTTTGCCCTCAGCTTGGGAGCCCTCGCAGGGGAACTTCCCAGAGCCCCTGCTCGCAGCAGGCAGCGCCCCATCCAGGCACAGCCATCCCGGCTGACCCAAATGCCGGCTTTAGGGTGGCCTTGCTGCCGCTCCTCGCTCTTTCGGATGCTCCTCGCATTCACCGACAGCCCGTACTCACCCGAGGCATCCCCAGGCATCGCCGGCACTGCGGTGTCTCGCTACCTTCGTGGGCAAGCGGGTAGTGGATTACCCCGTGGGGACTCCTCTCTAACACATTCTCCAAAGTAGGAGAAACCCGGAGGGAGACTCATTGCCAGGTGCAGGGAGCGCTCGCATGCGATCACCCTCCAGTTCCACGGGGACAAAAAGAGCCTCCCGCTCCTCAGAAGGCGACAGGAGAAGGACGGCCACTGTCGCTTTCTCCAAGAGCAGCGAGGTGCTCTCCCCAGGTAGGCGGCCGGCGCGCGCTGCACTCCCTGCCTCCCTCCCTCCCTGCCCGCCGAAATGGTTTCTCCCTACACAGGCTCAATCTACCTGCTTATGTTCCCTCCTAATCAGTAACCTCGGTGTCCCCGGCCCTGCTCTGCCACCCGCGATTTCTGGAGGGCAGGCAGCGGCACCCCGGCGAGCCAGGGCGAGGGAGCAACATTTTTGGGAGCACTCGTGTTTCTGTCTGCTTTTTGCTCCAACACTGGAGTACAGCCTGTGTGGGAGAGAGATTATACTTCCTGCTTTTACAATCCTATTCAAATAGGCTTACAGTCTCTTAGAAGAAAAAAAAAAAAAAAGGCTACCTACTTTGTCAAGCAGGAACTGCTTTTAATGAGGTCCTTTTTCGGTGTCTGTATCCTTCCCCTAAAACCAGCTTACATCTCTTTTGTAAATAACAGCATATATGCATCCGTAGTATATTATTCCTTAATTCTAGTCAGCAAATAAAGTACAGCAGGTATGATTTCCTTCTCCTCCTTTTTTTTCCTTTGGTTAACTAAAAGAGGGGAAGAATAGGTACGACACAGACTACCATAACCAACATCATCTGCTGTCTTTCAGCAAACATGCGTGCTCTAAGAATGAAAGGGTTGTTTGGGCTTTGTCTGCTCATTGATTTTTATTTTTTAATTTATATAACTAGGGGGGATGGTACAGACCAAAGAATGTTCCTATTTTCTCTTTATTTTTGTCCTGATTATTCCAGTTGACCTGATTATTAAACTATTAACTGTTATTCTCCCGTTATCTCTTCTAATCCAAGTTTAGAGACTATAACAGAATTAATTCAAAATTTCCTTTAGTAGTTAACAGGATAGTTTTAAAGACATTTGTTGAGAGAAAGCCTTGATCGAGGGAGGATTTGCACTATTATTTCTTGTGGACTGTAGGGCACAGTCAGGTCTGTCAGGCACAGAACCACATAAAACCATGACAGCAAAGAAGCAAGAGAGGTGGACATAGTAAATGCTTAGGACCACTCCATTCCAGGGTAGTGTGGGACTGTATTTAAACATTGTGAAGATCTCTAAAGCCTGGTGATTTAATAAATAAGCAAAACTGGCTTCGTTAGGCACTGTAAACGGAGTTATGATAAACCATGGAATCTGTATAAAAATTAATATGAATTAGTACTCATTTGACAGCAGACCCAATGCAGGGGGGGAAAAATTAGCACAAACTATACAGCAGTCTCCTAATCAAAGCTTTTTTTTTGTCACCCAAATAGATTCAGTGTCTCTTCCTTTGCTGTAACAATGCATTATACTGAAACTAAAGAACATCTTGTGTCCTCTTCAGGGTTGTACTCTGTATCAAGATTTAGCATCTTTTAGGACAACAGAGTAGAAGGTTATTTGAAAGCAGGTTTCCATTAAACCCATTCGATGAAGCCTCTAGAACTATTCAGTCAGTTATGAGAAGAAGGACAGCAGCTAAAACTTTTTTTAATTGAATGCTCAAGACAACAGAGTATCTAGGCATGTTCTCCATGTCATTTACGGCACAGGGAAATGCCTCAATGCCTACAGCAGGGCTAAGCACATCTCATGCCAGAATAGTGAGTTGCCACACTTCTGGAAGGCTCAGAAATGATATTTCAAGCTCCTTTTATGAGCAGAACAGATTGTGTGATTTTTTTCCTTTCCCATTTTTCAAACAAAATTCAGCAGAAACTGTGCATGACTGAATGTGTATATGACAGCAAGCTTATTCTAGCATTAGCATAACACAAAGTTAATAAAGAATTTCAAATAGGGTTGCTATGATCATCTCCATGATACAGCTATGTAATCATTGTAACTCTGATAACATGGAAACCTCTATCACAACCATGTCTTGGAGAAAGAGGTACTGTAGAAATGCTGGACTAGATACAGTGTCAATTCCCAAGATGTTAGAAACTTTGAGAAATTTGACAAAAGCACAAAAAGCAGATGAGAAACAAAAGACAGTGAAGAAGAGTAAACACAGTTACATAAATCAAAAATCAACAATAAAATAATGGTTAGAGAGCACAGACGAGTCCAGCATGAGCCAGAGCACATTGCTTGATTTCTTAATTTCAGTTGGGAAGAAGAAACAGAAATTTTCGATGCGATCTATTCCTCCCTACAGCAATTGCATTCAGCAGCTTGCAGTAGGGCACTACAAAGGGCAGCTGCTTCCATCTCTGGCTGCCCCATGGGAAGGTAAGGACAGGCTTTACGTAGCAAAGAGTTTGTCAAATTTAATAGAAACAGTTATTTTTTCATCTTTTATGTTTGTTTGGCATTTGTCAAAAGCATTTCTGTTCTTTTTTCCTGAGCTTCACAGGAGGGGTACATTAGTTTATAGGTGCAGTCTTGACTGGGATCATAAGGTGATGTGAGCAAAAACACCCCTTATTGTTCAAACACCACTGTGTAGGTATCCCTACACCTAGACAAAATTACTGCTATTCAAAATTTAAGTGCTTTCTGTGAAAGAAGGTAATTTCTTTTTAAAGAAACTGTTACAATCTGTAAGCAATCTGGAATAATGGCAAAAAGGTCCACAACTTTTTTTTTTTTTTTTCATATCCAAAAGAACCATAAAACTACTCTGTCAAACACAGCCCTTGATGCCATGTGTGATATATAGCTGCAAATCATCTGATGAGAAAAACAAGTCTAAAA
This sequence comes from Grallaria varia, assembly GCA_013396735.1. NCBI lineage: Eukaryota > Metazoa > Chordata > Aves > Passeriformes > Formicariidae > Grallaria > Grallaria varia. The sequence continues at coordinate 990,983 of VWZG01010603.1, forward strand.
TCATACCCCACAGCTTAGCTTCAGACTGTTTCCTAATATGGGATTCGTAGAATCACAGAATCATGGAATATTCTGAGTTGCACGGGACCCACAAGGAACATCGAGTCCAGCTCTTGACCCTGCACAGAAGAGCCCAAAGAATCACACCATGTGCCTGAGAACATCATCCAAATGTTTTCTGAACTCTGTCAGGCTTGGTGGTGTGAGCACTGCCTGGGTACCCTGTTCCAGTGCCCAACCACCCTCTGGGTGAAAAACCTTTTCCTAATATCTAACATACATCTTCCCTGACACAGCTGCATGCCTCTCCTGTTACTGGTCACTGCAGAGAGGAGATCACTGCCTGCCCCTCCACTTCCTTTAGTGCAAAATACTCCAGGTGAAGCTCTCCCAGTGAAGAGCAGAGTGGGACAATTCCCTCCCTTGACCGGCTGGTGATGCTGTGCCTGATGCCCCCCAGGACATGGTTGGCCCTCCTGGCTGCCAGGGCACTGCTGACTCACATTCAACTTGTCATCAGCCAGGACCCCCAGGTCCCTTTCCACAGCACTGCTTTCCAGCATCTCATTCCCCAATCTGTATGAACATCCAGGGCTGCCCTGTCTCAGGTGCAGAATGCAGCACTTGCCCTTGTTAACCTTCAGGCAGTTAGTGACTGCCCAGCCCTCTAATTTGTTGAAGTCACTCTGCCCTTGATGAAGTCAACAGCTCCTCTCAATTTTGTATCATCTGAAAACTTGCTTAGCAGCCCTTCAAGTCATGCATCCAACTCATTTATGAAGATGTGGAAGAGCACTGGCCCTAGAATGGAGCCCTGTGGAACCCCACTGGTGACAGGTCTCCAGTCTGATGTCACCCCATTCTCTATACCCTCTGTACTCGACCTGTGAGCCAATTGCTCATCCATCACATGATGTGTTTATCCAGCTGAGTCCTGGAGATTGTATCCAGAAGGATACTATGAGAGGTGGTATCAAAAGCTTTACTGAATCCTAAAAAAGATTATATCAACTGTCTTCCCTTGATCAGCAAGATGGGTTACTTTGTCATAAAAGGAAATCAGGCTGGAGAAGCAGGACATTTCCCTCATGAAACTGTGCTGACTGTGATCAGTGTCCTAGCCTGGGAGAGCCTGCCTTTGTAGAGCCACACCTTAGGGACACCAACTCTCATCCTCCAGCCTCTATCCACCTTGTGGGATGGAAAACCTGCCCAGAGCACTCAACGACCATCTCTCCTACCCGACCCAATCCAAATGCCTTCATCAGCTTCTCACCTGGCCTGCCACTACCTTTTCCTTCCTCCCACATCTCTGTCTGCTGCTACCCAACAGGGGTTAACTTGGGGAAGGAGGGTGTTACATGGAGCAGCTGCACTATATAACCGCTGAGGAACCAGGTGCTGGGAATTCAGCCAATGAAAAGTAAATACCATGTAGGTGGTTTGATATCAGAGCAGAGACGTCATTTATCTTTGATTCCCCAAGTAATTTAGACAACAGGAGAGATACTTTCATGTTCTTGAAAGAAAAAACAAACCAAACCAAACCAAACCAATGGAGTTTATACACAGAGTATATGTAATTCTTACTAACTGCTCATGAGAAGGTGCCTTCTACAAGGAAACCTGCTATACTCTCTTATAATTGATAGCTGTTACTACTGAATGAGCTTTATGCAGAGAGATACATGGTTTCCTCAGACTGAAGTGATTTTTGATAATCTGGCATTAGAAAAATAATGGCTAGAGGGAAAAAATCACCAGCACCACCAACAAAAAACCCCAAACAAAGCCAAAAAGGCTTTCAGAAAGAATAATCTTATAAAATAACAGGCAAAATCCTGATTTTGTAGGGGTCAAAGACAAAACATCACTAGAAATTGATTTTGCTTCAAGATCAAAAGCCAACATCTGCTCTGTTTAGTGTCATATTATGGAGGGAGGTAGCTGTTTGCTTGTGCTGGGCTTGAGAGGCCTTGCTCAACAGTCAGAGCATGTCCCTTTACTTTCCTATAAATGTAGACAAAAAAAGCTATTCTGTACTGTCATATATATTTTCTCATACTTCTGTGTATTTGTATATATACACATGTGTGTGTAGATATGCAGAATTTTAATATATTCCTATATTTCAGGGTGTTGGAGTGGGTGTGTTGACATTTTTGAACCACAAAATTTTCATGAACCTGCTCCCCCGTTTTCGTACTTCTGTCTTACACTTTTTCTTGACAGTGTTATCAAGTGATAACAGCCTGCCAAGCAATTACACAGCTTTTAAAACAGTGTTTTCTTAAAAGTTACTAGCTATAATGATATTTTGACTTTTTTTTTTCCAAAAAGGAAGGTTCAAAAGGAAACTTAGAAGATCATTACTGCTGTATCATACTTGCAGGCCTGAAAACATCTCAAATGAGGCAAAAATACATCTCCTTACATCAGATGGCTGTAATTTTTCCATTTTCAATTCCTTTATACATTCACAGCTTGGACTACCTGATGATACTCTATGTCAGGCTAACTCAAATGTGTCTATTCAATCTAATGTCTTGTTTGTGATAGTAAAGGACTGCCTCATTAGGCCAGGAAATCAAATGTGTAAGTTTAGCCACACAGTTATAATAAAGCAAAAAAAAAAAAAATTGCCTATCTGTTGCAAAGGCTTTTATCTGTCCTGAGTTGGATGATGACAAGTGTTATGTGTTAGTGAGCCATTACTGGGCTGCCCACTGTAATATCTCTGAAAACTAATATATAAATACATCAGAAATAAATTTGTGGAATCAGGAATGTTTTCAGGAGTAATATACCTAAAATTTAAGGTGCAATAAAGATCTATTTAATCCAAATTCCTTCTAAAATTACTTCACCATTACAGTTACATGCATTCTGACTCAGTTTCTCAGAATTACTCGAGGACTGCTGTTACTGTAGCAGTATGACAACTACTTAGTTGAATGGAGATAAAAAGCAGTTTTGTCCTGGTAAACCATACATACTGAATTTAAACTGTCCACACGGGAACTAAAGATATTATCAGATATAGCATAATGTACTGAAGCTTGTACAATTGTCAGTTGGCATTGTGATAAAGTCAAAGAAACATTATTAAATCCTTATCTTCATGTAAACCCATTCTCAAAGACAAGTCAGACTCTCCAGGTTACTGAACTACCAAAAAAGCCAACCTTATCTACAGACTACTGTCAGATAATCTTGAGATACAAATATGGGTTGCTGGATGTAATGATTTCTGATAATTTCATAAACTACAGTTTCACTGAGTTTTGTAATCCCAGTTTGCTGTAAGTTGATGTTTGCATACAATTTGGATAAATTCATAATTAGGCAAGCTATACACTAAGAATTATGACAAAATATTCCTTACCCTGATTTATCTTGTGAGGCTTTTCCATTGCCACGTGCCTCCTCAGGCAGCAGTAGATGTCTCTAGCAGAGTTCCCCAGGTCTCTACAGGGCAGTCCTTATTGTTGCTCTCTTCTCCTGCACTGCATTTTCATCCTGAACTTTTGAGCCAGTTACACTTATTTTTCCCTTTCTGCACTACAAGGAGGCATCTGGGGCAGCTTCTAAGGGAAGCCTCAGCCTCCTCACTCCCCAAAGAACCTGTGCTGTTCCATCCTCTGCACACTGCCCCTCAAAAGCACTGCTTACCTATGTCTACTTTCTTAAGAAAACTAAGATAAGGAAGAGGCTATTTGGGCACTCTCAGACAATGTCAGGGTTTGATTTCAACTGAATGGCTTTGACAAGATGAGTTTTAAACCAGACCTCCCATAAAGATGGGCTTGTGCTGCACATATCCTTGGGAAGCCCTGAAGGCTGGACCTCATTTCCAGAACTCCCCATGTTGCCCAGGAAAGATAAGCAAGCTGTAAATCCAGTACAATTAAATCAAGGAAAGTTCATCATGTTTCCTCTCAAATTCAGTGTGTAAATTTTTTATTCTATTTCTTTGGAAATATAGACCCCTTAATTTCTTTCCTGATTTTTGGCCTTTGTTTCCTCACTTAGTCTTCTGACTTATTTCATCTGCATGAAAGTCCTGTTCATTTTATATTCCTACTGTATGTCTGTTTTTACCTCAATAAAAATGAGCTTGTCTACAAGACAAGTAGAGCTAACATTTATATTCAGTTTTTAGTAAAGCTTATTCAGTCAAACTCACTTCTTATTGAAGGAAAAAGATACTACTGTAACAGAAAAAAAACCATGTTTGCATTCAGAAAACGTGTCTTTGTTTCAGAATATATTCTGGTCTTCTTTGACCAGTGCCACCACTCTGGTCCCACAACTATAAAGTAAAAAGAAAAACAAAACCATAACCAAAGCATAAACAACAAAAACAGCCAAAAAATATCCCCAAACCCAAAATTACAGGCACACAAAAAGTAGAGAGTAGGACATCTCCAGCAGCACATTACTCACCCATTTTGGAACATTAGTTTGGTACTGAATCCCTTGTCTTAACCATTTTTTTTTCCCACTATCTCACTCAGATATGAAGCCTCAGATTGCTTGCCATGTGAAACCTTATATGATCACAACTGCAGCAATAGCTCCAGTCTGCAGTAAAGCAAAAACTTCTTAACATGCATCTTGCTGATAAGGCTTAATTCATTTAAATTGGCCATTAAGATTAGTGGAAATTGAATTGCTCTCTTGGACTTGCTGATAATTGCTTGACAGACCAATAAATATGGGGCTTGCAAACAGAATGAGTTACGGTGCTCAATCAAATACTGTCCCCACAGCTCCCCTCACTTACTCCTCACCTCCAAAACATAACAGGAATTACACAATAATTTGCTCTAGAATGCTTGTCTTATATCAATGAATTAAACAGTCCTGAGCCTGCACACAGGAAGAAAGTTTCAGATGTTCAGAATGGTAACACAAGCTGACATAACATCTAAGACATGGATTATCGCTTCAGTTGCAATTGCATAAAAAGCAATGCAGGCACTCAACCTGAATCCAAGCTCAGAAAGGTTCATGAAAGAACACAACCAGAAGCTCATCTGCATTTTTAAGGGTTTTCTTTATCTTCTTACTTTTTTTTTTCCCCCCCTCCCTTCCAGCTCTGTCCAGAGGATAGCAATAGTTACTTTTAAACTGTAGATGCAGCACCTTCAATACTGTGTTTGGTTGTGGGTCCATCACTACAGAAAAGATACTGAGGAATTGTGGCAAGTCCAGGCAAGAGCAATGGAGCTGGTGAAGGGTCTGGAGCACAAGTCTGAGGAGGAGCAGCTGAGGTTGTTTAGCACGGAGAAAAGGAGGTTCAGGAGGTTGTAATGAGGTAGGCATTGGTCTCTTCTCCCAAGTAACAGGACAAGAGGGGACAGCCTCAAGCTGTGCCAGGGGAGAATGAATGTTAGGAAAAAGTTTGTCATAGAAAGGTTTGTAAAGCATTGGAACAGACTGTCCAAGGGAGCAGTAGAGTCACCACCCCTGGAACTGTTAAAAAGGCTTGTGGATATGGCACTTAAGAACACGGTTTAATGGTAAACACGGTGGTGGCTGTGGGTTGATGTTTGGAGCTGGTAATCTTAAAGGTCATTTCCAAACATAACAATTCTATGATTTTATGAATGATTAGTCTCAATTTGTTGAATATTATTTCTCTTTAAAAATAAATTAAATCTAAGGAATGATGCACATAGTAATGAATTCAATGCTTTTCAAAATCCCTGAGACTTTGATCCTATGCTGTGGCACCTCTGGTACAGCTGAACCTCGCCAATAGCAAAACACAAAATTGGAAACCTGCCTTGTTTTGACCATTTTTGATTGCAGGCTATTTTATCTAGGCTAAGAGATGGTTAACAGGAAATTACAGCCTGAAAATACCCAAGAAATCAGTAATGAGGGGCAGCTGTCAATCCAGCAAAAGAAAGTGTATAACAATAGCAAGAGGAGGCTGGACATGTTCAGAATAACAACTGGACATTTTTAAGCGTGAACAATGCCAAACAAATATTTCTGGTTCTGGTGTTCTCTCAGGAGCTTTAAGTCATGTTCTGACTGATTCCTGGAAGTAAAGCTTAAGTCACGCTTAAAACTATGGGTGTAATACTAGACCTACAGGAAGTGTTAGAAACAAGCCAGTCTAATCTTTTATCTTTAAGTAATCAGCTCCATTGTAGTTTTCACTTGACTTTGGTTCATGTTGTTACTTCTCTGTATATTCAATGAGTTAATATTCTATTACTGAGTTGTTATGTAGTATTTAAATAACTTAAGATTGAGAGAGGTCTATTTAAAGTTGAATTTGACTCTAGTTAACAAATTTTCACATTTTTTGAACAGGTCTAGATTAGAAAGTAGCACTTTAGGGCTGATAAACTGGCATAAGCAGATTTTAAAATAGAGAGATATACAAATTTCATAGGCATAAAACTTTACTATGATACATTCTCTTTTTTAATGGAGTATTTCTAATAATATCATAATTGTCAAATATACATACTCTTGGACATATCTTTATTAATCCTCTATGAAACATGGTAATGACTCACCAAATGTTACTGCTGAGATAACTCCCACACATACAATACAATTAGGATGCAGCAAAATAAACAACTAACAGAAGGAGCTTCAGTTTCATAGTAACTTTGAGCTTAAAGTAAAATACGTGTGCAAATAATTGTACAATTGGGATTTAAGACATGCCTACAGCTGCTTGTTTTGTTGGGTTTTTCAAGGTAAGAACTGTTATACTTCATTCACCACCCCTACAGGCAGTTTTGCAAACCTTTAAACAAGTAGAAAGCAAACAGAGGTAGCTATACGACAACTTGATAAATTGTTAATCATACACAAATATTTCAGAACTTTTGTTTTTCACCTTTTCATTGATCTACAGTAACAAGAATGTTTAAAAGTAAAGAAGGCATCTAACGTTTTCTTCTTTAAAAGCAAGATGAGACTCTAGATGTGAATGGACACATAAATCTTCATTACTAAGTAGGTCAAAAGGTGTGAAGAAAGTTTCCAATCACAACTGCTGCAATGCTGACAGACTGCTCCAACCAGCTCCTTGGGCTAAACTTTATGCTTGAAAGCTGCACTGAGAACTGACAAAACAGAGGTTTTTCTTTTCTGTCTTTTTGCTTTCTGCTTCTCCATTCCACTCTTCAGCAGCTCTTTTTTCCCCCTGCTAGGACAGTGCAGGAGTTGGCTGCCCTTGGCTGCCCGCTCAGGCAGCAGCAGGCAGGTACTGAGAGGGGGAGCGACCTGGGTGCAGGGGGCAAGTCTGTGGCCCTGCTGCTGCCAGCTCTGAACCACTCTGTGTTGCCCTGTTTCATACCGGCGCTGCCATAGGCAGCACAGAGATTGGTGACCTTCAAGAACATGCTCCCATTCTGTGGGAACAGGAACTGATCATTAATGTACTCACACACTTGTCTTCTTACCTAAATTAGCACAGCATCAGATTACTCACCCAAACTAATCTACTGCCTGATTGCACAGCTGCCCCCAGCAAAGAAATCGGGTTGGTTTTGTCCCTCTTACCCATTTCAGTATATCCATTGCCTTCTAACTTGTACATGAGCTGCAAGTTATCACTCTCCATCAAACAAAAGCTCAGCTGTGTCCTTGTACTCTGTACACAGTGCTTTGTGCTATGCTTACATCAAATGGCAAATGGAAAGGAGAATGTCATTTTAACTAGAAACAAACTTCCTCAAAGATCCCCAGGAATACCAAATGATGCCCTTTTAAGTAGATCAATGTTTGGTGTAGTGTAGCTGTCAAAATTCCCACCGATTTCAAGACAGGTCTTATGGAAATAAATACATCAGGCATTAAAGTGTGTTCGTATCTAAGAGCTGCTCTTTTCCTGATAGCTATCAAGTATTTACCAGGGCAAATAAATGACCAAAAAAAAAAAAAAAAGGAAAAAGAGGTACTTACAGCTCACTTTCTTCATCAAACTAGTGCATATATTAAATAAGTTTGTTTATGTACCTTTGGCAGACCAACTTTCAGTAATTTGCCTTACAGAACATGACAGGAAAAAACCTGCTCTTCCCCTCTGTAAAGCCTTACTGTTCAGTGCTGAAGAGAACAGATGGTTAGTATTTATATTTTCTTTGGAATTAAACCATTCTCTTCTTAATTGATTTTTTTGCAAAACAGCAATTATCTAGAAATACCAAAATGAAAAGGTTCAGTTAGTTCAAACACAGTTTGATTTCTCCTTGCAGGCAGGAACGGGAGGACCCTGGAACTTGGAAGCTCTCCTACCTCTCAAACCTTGTTGAAAGAGTTGCACTTCGAAAAATTTTGAGTTTTTTCACAAAGCCACTTCGCTTGGGCTAATGTTGCCATAGGGTCATTTTGTTGTTGTTGCTGTTAGACTAAGCCACAGTCCCAGGCAATGGAAGCAGTAAAAATATCAGCAAATCTCTGCATCAATGTTGTAAAACAGATATTTTAAACAAAATTGAGTGTTGTTACAGTCTAGAGCTTGACAACAGTGACAGAAGGGTTGAGATTTTTTATGGGTAAGAATCAGGGGGAAGGCCAACAAGGCAGATATCCTGGTGGGAGTCTGTAACAGACCTCCCACCCACCATGAATAGGCAGATAAAATGCCCTATAAGCAGCTGAGAGAAGTGTCACATTCAGTAGCCCTTGTTCTCATGAAGGATTTTTACTATGCCCCTTATAGAAACACAGAAATACAGCAGAGAGGAAACAGTCTAGAACTTGTGGAAGATAACTTAGGGAAGGTGCCCCACTGGACCTGTCATTTGGAAGCAGAGAGGGACTGGTGGGTGATGTGCTGGAGGACGTCTTGGGCACAGCAGTCAGGAAATGACAGGGCAGCAGAACTGATGAGCATACTTGTGCTTCTTTAGGCATACTTTGAGAGCATACTTTGAGCCTGGTTGACAGAGTGCCTTGGGAGGCAGAGCTGAAGGGTAAAGAAGTCCAGGAAGGCTGGACATTCTTTGAGAAGGAAATCATCAAGGCGCAGGAGCAAGATGTCCCCATGTGCTATCAGGAAAAAAAGACCAGCCCAGTGGAACAGAGAGCATTGGCTGGAACTGAGGGGAAAAAAAAAAAAAGTGATTGTGACCATTGGAAGAAGGATCAGGCAGCTCAGGAGGTCTACAAGGATGTTATGAAGTTGTAGAGGGAGAAAATCTGGAGGGACAAAGCCCACTAGAACTTAATTTGGCTACTGCCATAAGAAATAATAAAAAATGTTTCTATAATATAATACATCAGCAACAAAGAGAATCTCCATCCTTTGTCAGGTGTAAGTTGGGGGCTTGAGGAATGGGGAGGCAGGGAGAAGGGAAATGTAGTAACAAAGGCTGAGGAAAAGGCCAGGATACTTAATGTCTTCTTTGCTTCAGTTTTTAGTAGTTAAGACCAGTGGCTCTCCAGGTGCCCAGCACCCCAAACTGAAAGACAGAGACAAGGAGCACAATGTAGGGTCCTTAATCCAAGGGAAAATGGTCAGTACATCAAATTCATCCTTTGACTGAACACCACCATGTCAACCAGACTGTAGCACTAAGTTACTTCTTGAATACTTCCAGGGATGGGGACTCCACCACTTTCCCGGGCAGCTTGTTTCCATGCTTAACCACACTCGCAGTGGAGAATTCTTCCTGATGTCCAGCCTGAACCTCTCCTGGTGCAGCTTTAGGCCATTTCCTCGTATCCTGTCGCTAGCTGTCTGGGAGAACAGGTCGACCCCCATCTTGTGACAACCACCTTTTAGACAGTTGCAGAGAGCAATAAGGTCCCCACTGAGACTCCTTTTTTTTCCAGGCTGAACAATCCAAATTTCCACAGCCACTCCTCAGAGGATTTACCCTCTAGACCCTTCAGCAGCTTTGTTGCCCTTCTCTGGGCATGCTCCAGCACCTCAATGTGTTTCTTAAAATGAGAGACACATAATAAAACCAGCTCTATGTTATCACCTCTGTTTCCAGTACAAGTCCAAAACACAGCCCCATATTAGCCACTGTAAAGAAAACTGACTCTACCCCAGCCAAAATCAGCACAGGAAATTTCCCAGCTTAAAATAATTTTATTTTCTGTATCTCAGTTAAAAATCTGTGAAGCATTTTTTGATTGCTTAATTTGTATCTTAGTAAACATTCTTAATATTTCATATTTAATTACATTTGCTTGATATCCATGTGATAGAAGTCATATCAGGAGTGACTTACTGATCACTGGTATGACAAATAATCTAAGACTACCTTTACTCATAGGAAAATGCTTATCAGCCCTGTATGAGTGATAAAGATGGGTAAGTGACTATACAATAGATTTACCTGCTTGAGACATAACCTAACAGCAAAATCTATAAGGCCTCCCATATCCTACCTACTGAAAGGAGAAAGAGAACAGAATTAATTGTGCTGCCATTCAGCAGAACCTTCATAGGCTGGAGAGATTGGTGGAGAGAAACATAACTAAGTTCTACAAGGGCAAGTGTAGGGTCCTGCACCTGGGGAGAAATAACCCCCAATTACCAGTTTAGGTTGGGGTCTGACCTGCCAGAGGGCAGCTCTGCGGAGAAGGACCTGGGAGTTGCGGTGGGTAACAATTTCACCATGAGCCAGCAGTGTGCCCTGGGAGCCAGGAAGACCAACAGCACCCTGGGGCACATCAGGAAGAGTGTGGTCTGCAGGCTGAGGGAAGTGATCCTCTCCCTCTACTCAGCCCTTGAGGCCACATCCTGGAGTGTCGTGTTCAGTTCTGGTCTCTACAGTTCGAGACATGGATCTACTGGAGGGTCCACAGAAGCCACAAAGATGATGAGTGGTCTGGAGCATCTCTCTTATGAGGAGAGACTGAGGGAGCTGGGCTTGTTTAGTCTAGAGGAGAGAAAACTCAGAGAGAATCTAATTAGTGCATATAAATATCTCAAAGGTGAGTGCCAAGAGGATGGTGTCAGACTCTTTTTGGTGGTGCCCAGTGACAGGATGAAGAGCAATGGCCATAAACTAAAGCACAAGTAGTTCCATCTCAACATGAGGAAGAACTTTATGTTGAGGGTGTCAGAGCCCTGGAACAACTGCCCAGGGAGGTCTTGAAGTCCCCCTCTCTGGAGACATCCAGAACCCACCTGGACGTGTTCCTGTGTCACCTGCTGTAGGTGACCCTGCCTTGGCAGGGGGGTTGAACTGTATGATTTTCAGAGGTCCCTTCCAAGCCTAAAAACTCTGTGAACTCAGCTTCGCTGTCTGTTNTGTTTAGTCTAGAGGAGAGAAAACTCAGAGAGAATCTAATTAGTGCATATAAATATCTCAAAGGTGAGTGCCAAGAGGATGGTGTCAGACTCTTTTTGGTGGTGCCCAGTGACAGGATGAAGAGCAATGGCCATAAACTAAAGCACAAGTAGTTCCATCTCAACATGAGGAAGAACTTTATGTTGAGGGTGTCAGAGCCCTGGAACAACTGCCCAGGGAGGTCTTGAAGTCCCCCTCTCTGGAGACATCCAGAACCCACCTGGACGTGTTCCTGTGTCACCTGCTGTAGGTGACCCTGCCTTGGCAGGGGGGTTGAACTGTATGATTTTCAGAGGTCCCTTCCAAGCCTAAAAACTCTGTGAACTCAGCTTCGCTGTCTGTTCTGTATATCACAGCAATCGTAGCTAAATGGGAGGTTAAAGTTATGCCTTAGTTTTAACTGTTACCTTATAGTGCATATCGGATGTGACATCCATCTAAAAGAAGCCTGACTTTACAACAGCTACAGTCTTATATATCAGTTGCAGATACAGTACTATCTAAAGTTATTTCTCCACTTAATTTTTCTTTTTGAATTTGTTTTGTTATATAGCCTCAGTTTAGGCTTTCAAATATAGAGGTAAATGGAAAATGGAACAAAATGAATCATGAGTTTGTGAAAAGAAGATTGCACTAGATTAACCTGATATCCTCCTCTGAGAAGATACCTGAACTTCTGCACAAAGAAATGAAATGGATTTAGTCTCTGAATGTCAGTATTTGACAGTTCCTCAAGTACCTAAGCTCCATCTGCCTAGAATTCACCGTCTGAAGGCAGCTACAAAGAAAGGCAAGTTTAATGGAAGTCAAGCCTGAGAAAAACACGAATTCATTAAAGAATCACTACTAGCAAGAATAAGGTGAAATGTCAATTAACGTGATGAAAGGGAATCACTTGCTGATAGTCAAGTCATTTCTTTAAAAGAGGCTCTGGGACAGGAAGCATTAATGACCTTTGGACAAACAGTTTATGCCAAAGAATTTAAATGGTGAACAAAAAATTTGGGAATCGCTGTCAAGGCAAAGGAAGATTGAAATATCAGACAAAGGGACCTGGGCAATGTTCAGAACCACATTAATAGATATGGACTGAAATTTAGTAACAGAAAATGAAGATAATCAAAGACTATGGAATTGCTGCTATACTGTGGAATGAAAAAATCATTTGGATGCCTTAAGGGCAGACCGAGACTTTTCAGTGGAAGGCAAAAAAATAGAAATTCAATAAGTAGGTATATCAGGTGAAATATTTTCATTTCAGACAGAGCAATGTTAGTATCATTAACAACTGGGCTAGTCTCCAATGAAAAAGCAATGGTAGGATTGAACAGCAACTCCCTATTCTTTCCAGAATATAATTACTGCTTTAACCCTGGATACTGCTACATTCCTGTGACTATTCTGTAATTCTATACTCTGACAGTGACTATTCCAGCATACCTGGTGTTCTTGTATACATACATGTATATTTACACAATTACAGAGATGCACAGGTTTGGCAGAAATGCAGAGAACCCGGCAGTACAAGAATAGAAAGGAAAACCCAAGCTTCAAGTATCATATAGTTAGCTGATACCATGGAACATAACAAGTTCTCCAAGATACTTGCTGCAACACACTCTTAGAGCCCAGACTGGTTTATGATATACTGTTTATGGTAAATGCCAGTAAGTGGAATGCAGCAAGTTACAGTTGGGACACTGAACTGGTAGATCCAAGACCCTCTGTTGATTTCTGAATATATTAACACCTCGTCTGTATTTCTTTAAAATAGGTATTTGTTTGATTTCCATGTGTAAAAATAAATTAAGGAATTTCATTTTCATGTTCCTGTTTCCATCTTGATAGAGACTTGACTGGGAACTTATGCACCTCTCTTAGTGTGATTGTTTCCTTCTTTCTACTACTTGAGATTTTGATAGTCTACGTATTTTCAGTGGATTCATATTTGTGGGTTGGTAGTGAGAGTACTGACTAAACTCCAAATCTTTTGGTTTGGAACACAGCAGTTGTATTTATAGGCCATTGTACTTTCTGCCAAAAAGTTTCAAACGTATTTTTCAGGTTGTTTTCAGTGATGTAGCATCCATCTTTGCTATCATGCATTTTTATGACAGAACCATGCATTTTCTTCTGACAAAATTCCTTCTCTCATTCAAATTTTTCATTGCAGAATCCATTAAAGCTTGTCATCAGCTTGTCAGATGCTTAAAACCAAGCTTTTACAGCAATCAGTCAATGTCTTGTAATCAATTATGGGTAATCTAAAAATATTTTAAATTAACTGTGTCATTATTACTTAGTCCAATTACTTCAATTGATTTTATGAAATATTTAAGAGTTGGATTCAATTTCATTTAACTGTGCTTTATTAAGTAAATAACTAGTTTTTAGAAGTTTAGGGAAGGCAAAAGCGAATTACTTCACCTAGTTGCCAATTTAATTCATTTTAAGTAAAAACTTCACCTCCGAGGGTGATACACAAACAGGATTGACACAAAAGTATCCTTACAGTCAAAAAGATGAAACGAGCAAAGAGATTGCTAGAAATGAATCTTAATTTTTTTTTCAATTTTTCACTTTGTTTCTCCTTGTTAGAAGATACCTGGGACAGCTGTATTATGCCAAAAAAGTGCTTAACTAACCCAAACCAACGTGTTTGTTTGGCAACACTTGGGTGCTCTTTCAATAATCAGACCATTTTTTTTTTGGTGGTGGCAACTGCTAAGTTCATCCAGTCCATTCAGATCCACCTGGTAATTAATCTACACAATGCATTTTTATTACCTTGTAAGGCAATAAAAAGTAAATTTCCACAAAACATTCACAAGTACCATTGATTCTCTTTGAAGGACAGCTATGCAGAGCAACTTCTTACATCAGTTATTTTACCTCTGGAGCAGAAACAATTTAAAACCTTTTAGTTACGAAAATGTTGAGGTGAATTCAGTTTAAAATATATCACTTATCTCCCATCGCAATAACTGATCATTCCATCTTTATCCAGGCACAACTGCCCTTGATGTCATGGCAAACACTTTACAAAGGCTGCATGATCAGCTTCTTGCAGAACAAAAATAAAGGCTGTCTGCAGAGTGCTGTCAAACCTTCACCTGTGCAACAAAATCTGTTACAACTTTTTCTATACCACGGTAATTTATAAAGCTACACCTTCTGTTTTCTTCCATGGTACAGGAAATAATTAATCAAAGGGGGGGTTTCCCTTTTTTTTTTTTTTTCAGTCTTTCATTTCTTTCCTTGAAACTCTACCAAAGTACTTCCTTTTAATTTTCTCCTGACTGCTAAAAATATATATAGCAATTTGTTACAACTATGAAATACAAATAAATATCATGACTACAAATACCTATTATCAAATAAATTCTTAAATTATAATTTTAAAACACAAGGGTTACACATCCTAATATTGTATTTATCACTTGAAGCACACCCCAGTGTTTTTGTTGTTACACTAACAAAAACTAGCATTGCTTAAGGATTGCATATTGTAGCAAGAATGAAACGCAGTAAAAATTGACACAAGCTGGTGAACTAATCATTGTGATGTCTCCACACTGCTGAAGTCATTCCTCCTTGAGAGTCAACATTCTTTTTTTAAAATAAAAATTTATTTTAAAACAAAAATCAAGCATGAAGAAATTCCACATTAGAATGTCATCCTTAAGCTCTAAATCTGAAGGAATGCAATTTTGTAAAAAACTGGAATTAGAACTTAATAACTAATAAATTGTAAAGTTCCTTCAGTCCCCAGGTTGGTCAGTTATCCGATCCAGCTGTAAAACCTAATACTCCATAGTCAATTTAATTTTTGGCAACCAGGTTTCCTATTTGCAGAATGAAAAACAGCTATGCAGCTTGAGCTCTGTTTCAGAAAATAAAAATCTGAAAATAAAGTTAAACATGGGATTCAGTCTCAGCTTCAGCTACAGAAACTTCCATCACGAGCTGAACTTTCCACGTTCCCCTCCACCCGTGGCACACAACTCTTCTCTACCACGAGAACCTGGGCCTGACCCAGAGCTGATTCAAGTCTGCAGAACGCTTTGCTTTGGCTTAGACAAACTCAAGCATGGATCAGTTACAGCCATCGACAAAGGTCATGTTGTAGTTTACAGACAGCTGAAAGGATTACTTCTAATTAATTTTTTTGTACCTCAGAATGCTGTATTTCCCCAGATAATATCATAAAACTGGATTTATTTCAAAGCACATTGCATGCTTTTGCCCATTGGTCCTTCCTGCATTTGCTTTCTCCAGTGATTTATTATATGCTTCTTCCAAGACTAATTATATTACAAAGCTGACTAGATTTCTGTTCAGTGTCTGTCCATTTTCTGTTATATACTGGTGGTTTTTTTCACCCAGTGAAAGATGTAAACATTAACTGCTAGTGTCAGCTGACTTAGGAATTTGATTTAAGGAAAAAAAATGATGATACTGCCTTAAATTTTCCTATGCTTGGTCAAATTTTTGCCGGAAATTTTAGAAGTTAGGTTTTTGATGAGGTTAGTAATGTATTTTTTGCTGGTCTAAATCACACTAGGAAGGAGTGACATGACACCTGAAAAAAGACTGAACTTACTTGCCTGAGGTTAATAGTCACCTTATGCATAAAGGTTTAGGTGAGTTCTAAAGTTGCTCTGCCATCTACCTCAATGTCAATTGGGAATGAGTGCACTAATATGCTATTCTTATGGTATTTTTTATTTTAGTATGAGTTCCATTGAAAAGATTCTTACTTTTTCCATATGTGCCCCTTATTTCTATAAATACTTTGATATTTTTGCTCTCATCTTGTCAAGTATTCCTTTGTTTGGTCTAAGATAGAATTACTAATATATTGTTTCAGTTCTTCCAATACATTTTATGAACTTCTTAAATACTTTTTTTCCTACATTACTGCGTTCTGTTGACATTAATGGTGAACTTCATGAAGTTTGTCTTCACTGCTACATAAACTGCTAACAATGTTTGCTTTTACTGTCCTAGCTTGCTTGTTTAATTAATCTGCAGTTCTATTTTAAGTTGAATGTTAAGCTTCCTAATATGCTGCTGGAACTGAATCCTCTGAATAATTTCTATTTGCTTTAGTCCTTTCCCTCACCAACAGTGTTTTAAAGATCCTTAACCTATTTTGGATGCAGTGAATTGTTCTGTATATAACAGCTTCTACTGGAATAACTGTTTATGTTTACTAGCTTCTCTGCAATGCTTAGATATGTCATACGAAAGAAACAAAAACCCCTGGATTATATATATTTGTGAGTCTGAATTCAAACCATTTATCGCTTTATGAGCACAATATCCTCCAGAGAGTATCACAAATAGTGTGTATGTCCTTGAGCCTTTTCCTTTTGCATTTTGAATGTGAAGAGTTGAAATAAACCTAAACCCATACACAGCCATATATGGCTTCATCTGTTGTGGACCTAGGGAGTCTCTCGCATTCTGCTTTTTCTGGTAAAAAACTTGAGATTTAAGTAACCTCACCTACAAAGAATAAGTCTGCACTGGGCACACCTTGGATGCTGGGATTGGTATACTTAATTTCTCTTCATTTTAAAATTCAAATTTCATTCCTCATTCATGAAAACAAATGCTGAGCAAGTTTTTTTTTTATCTCCTGCGTTAAGATCTGTTCTTCAGTATCTGTCATCTTTTGACTAAGACTTTGTTATGTTTGGGTTTTTTTGGGTTTGGGGTTTTTTTGTTTGTTTTTGTGGGTTTGGTTTTGTTTGTTTGTTTGTTTGTGGTTTTTTGTTTGTTTTTTTGTGGTTTTTTTTTAATGAGAAAACAAGCTCTAGTTGGAAATAAGTCATAAACTCTTTCAAATACAGATCCACCCAAATGTTAGGACTGATGTGACTAAACGAAGGCCAGCATCCACTTTCTACTAGCCACTCAAAGCTCCATTTTTAGCCAGTGGAGAGGAACAAGCACAGCTAGGTCAGGACCAATCACGCTTTTGTAACTACATCCAAAGCTGTCATCTGAGCTGCCTTCATAAACAAGCCTTCATAATTTCAGCCTAGGATCACAGAATATCACAGAGTCAGAGAATATTCTGAGTTGGAAGGGACCCACAAGGATTATCAAGTCCAACTCTTAAGTGAAGGGCCAGGAATCTGACGCAAAATGAATCAGAAGTCTCTGTGAAAGGCTTATTTCTCTTCACTAAATGTGAGCCTGATGTGTCTGGTATAGATGTGTATTATAGACAACTGTAGTAAGATAAAGACCATCTCACCTGATTTATTGGATAGCAGCAAAGGGTACTAAAATGATTTAAGAGCAGAAAATGCTTAAATAACCTCCCTTTCCCATCCAAACACTTCCAGTGGCCCACAGTGAAAGGACTTCCTGTGCCCCGGGCACTGTGTGCTAACAACCCTGGTGTTTTTTATGTCACTCCTCCCAGTTGCTTTTTAAGTCTATCTATAATTTGGCTCCAAAGTCTTCCATGAAAATAAATCCCACATCTTAGTCATGTATGGGTCAGGGAAGAGGGATGAAAAAAGGAAAAACTCATCTCCCTCTGTTCTCAACCTGTTGGTCAGCTATTGCTTTTAAGAGTCTTGTCATTCTGGTATGATGGGAAAAACAGACTCTACAAAACCTTGTGCACTAAAGGCAGGGAAGGCTTCTCCCAGCATTCTCTGTGTGCACACACACTGCTGCTTTCCATTCCCAGTGGTAGAAACACTTCATCAAGTCTCTGTGCAGAATTATAATGAAATTTAATTTGGGAATTCTCCATTAAATGCTGCTTTACACCGTAAATTAGGTTCTCTTGTTAAACAGCTAATTCGTAGTATTGAGTCACCATGTCCTGAAGGCAGCAGCACCTGAAAGCTTATAAAATTGGATGAAAAGTGAAAGATAGAAATAAATAGTATGAAGGACATCCCAAATCAGAGAGAATTTCCACTGCTAAACTATAAAAATTACCTCCATTACTCACACTTCATTAAGCGTACATTCTGATCATGTCCCCACAACTCAGTCAAGAGAGTGAGAATGTGATGTCTGTGTGTACATGTTCCCCTTCAGCACAGATGGCCAATGTCTCTATTTTTGTTTCATGGGATTCTTTTCATTTGTTTTATCTTTCCCCTCCCGTCTCCCAAGTTTGGGTAGTCAGATGAAATTCAGCCTTTTTGCATTGTTTGATGGACAGCATGTCTAGAGTCTAATGCGATATCCAGCAAAGAACTTCAGAGCAACTCCTTCATAATACAAACTGTTGCAAGCAAGTCCTTCACTAAAGACTGAAAAAACACTGTGAAACTTTCGTTTCAAGAAACCCCAACCATTTTCAGGAGAAAACCGTTCTGCTGGAATATTTAAAACCACTTTTACAATAGAATGCAATTCATTCTGAATGTGTGGGATTCATTACCACAGGGATTAAAATGACAGCTTAGTGTCACATGAAGCATGCAGCAGGGGATTTGAGACTGAGAACAGTTGCTGGACACTGGGCCAGCTGAATTGTACTTACTGGTGAGTTACAGTAATACATATAGCTTTGGAATAAAGGGACACAAGGATTAAGGGCTATCTTTCAGGAAGATCTAGTAATAGATCTTACCACGCAGAAAAACTAAAAATGGACTTACTGGGAAATTTATGAGTAGTGGAAAAACGGTGAAGAACAAATAAAAAGTAAATATTCTTAGTTGTCATAAAATCCCATTATGTTCATACAGCACAGATGTTACACAAATGATAAGCAGGTGTTTTTATGTAGACTAAATTCTAAATGATCCCATTGTTATCAATCAACATCCTTCAAAATAAATTCAGTGGAAATTATGGTAACCAAGAAGATATTCCTGGGCAAACAAAAAATCAGTTCATGCATGTAAGGGGTTAAACTGCACCACAGGAAAATATTTGTAGAAGTGACAAAAAAATCACTAAAATTACATTTCAAACTCTAAAAGCCACAATATTGAGGGTCTAGCGCAGGAAATCCAGAGGAATATTCTAAGAGGAGATGAATAATTCACAGCTTCTGAAGCACACACGAGACAGATGATCGCCGAACAACGAGGTATCCAGGTGTGCTCCTGTCAAGTGTAGTGACATGAGCACACTGTAAATCTGCTGGAGAGAAGCATATGCTCATCTCCATCCCACCAAGACACCCTGTGAACTGCCTTCCAGAAGACATGTGCCTGTTTTAACATCGAAAGGATGCAAAGCCCAGAGAAAGGGACTGACTAACAAAATACCTTAAACATTCTCCAAATGGGAAATGCTCCCTGGCTCGAGCATGTATTAGAATTGACCTTAAAGTGAGTGCCTGGTTAGAAATAAAAAAAAAAAAAAAACCAACCTAAACCATACCCATCTCTGTTTCAATTTCATATATCTCCCTACATTTACTCCCCCTTCCCTTCCCCGATATGCACTTTCAGTGACATATTTTTCAAAAGTGTAGGAGTAACTTTTATCAGGAAGATAACAATCTTTGTGACAGTACTTGATTGCTCTTCCTCATGGTGAGGGTTTAAGCATAAATTTGGGTTCCTATTGAAAATAATGCAATTGAACCTTACATAAATTTCAAGATCTCTTTTAATGAGATATATTAACATGCAATAATCTGTTCAGGATGATTCAACAGACAGCCAGATGTAAAGTTCAAAATAGATGTGTTCCTTGCAAGTTGTACCCTGCCTTAGCAGCCCAGAGGGAACAGTAAGACAAGAGTGTCGAACATGTGAAATATTGAACTTGTCCAGTCTCCAGCCTCTATCAGTGAGTCCACTTCACCCTGAGTGACTTCCCCTCCCCTCCTACTTGCCTCTCTAAAGCACCTCCTGGCTTTGCCAGCTCCTGAACATGAGCCAGAGAACAAGCTAAGCTTCACAGGTAACAGGGCTTGTTTTCATCTCTTTGGAGACATTATGATGCTTGGAAATAGTCTGGCATTAGTATAACATACTCCAAGCCCTTAAAAATTAACAAAACCAACACCTTTGTTTGAAAGCAGGTTCTGTCTGCAAATTAGGTCTGAAGATATGAGAGAATGTATAATTATTACCATGAACTTCCAACTTTTTGGGGTTTTTTTTGGTAGACACACATGCTTGTTTCTTGTCTAAAACATTCCTGCATAATCCCATCTGCTCCATGAGATATTTCACAGCTAAACAGTTGAAATAAATGAATATGCTATTGATTGCCCTCAAAATTTGGTGCCTCTGGCAACTTGAAGACACAAAATATGGAAATGCAACTATTTTTAAAGAGCCACATAAGAAAGAGCAGGGAAAGAGCACTAATTTGTCCACTCACAAATTTATATGGTCAATGTCATTAAATATACTACAGATACATTGTCTTTATGCACACACACACACACATTCATACATAATATGCACGGGGGGACACACAGATATAGATATATATATATATATATATGTAAACTAAAACCTCCCAAACTCTTTGCTACTACTATTTCATTAGTTCATTACTAATAATATTTAACTAACAATACTGACCTTTTGACATTTTTTTTACCGAATTAATCTTTGAAGAACAGATGTTTATAAAATCTCCCGAGCCAGTCCAGTCTTTTCAAATTTACAGCTAAAGACATCTTCATAATTGGTGATAAATGTTCAGATTTATTGAAAAGCAGTTATTTTCATTTCTCCATTCATCAATTAAGTCTGATCATAGAGCTCTGTGTAGTGACTAAAGTCCTATTTCCTGTTTGCCTATATTGGTTTCCTTCCTTCTACAGATCTCAGAAGAAACCCCCATGGACAGCATCTGTGCACTGAGTGAACATAGAGGGCGACAACACATATAAAATACATGACTCTTTCTGTATCTGCGGTGTTCCCAGAGAGCCTGAGTTTGGGCTACTTGCATATGCTGGCACATCTCAATTCTTATTGCTGGGCACATCAACTAGAAGACTGTACAGGCACTTCAGCATATCCCAAAACCACATTTGCTCTGTGGTTGCACATGTGGGTGACGTGGCTTCAGCTGGGGTACTTGTGCTGCTCAGCAGAGACCCTCTGGCATCAGCCAGACCTGGCCCTGGGCAGGCTGGGGTCTGTCCCACCCAGACTGACCTTTCCCTAAGATTGACAAAACAGAGATGAATGACCAGGCTTATACTGTCTTAGCTCTTCCCTAAGTCTACAGACACATTGTCATTGGGTTGTGGAAGTTAAACTTGTGTGTCTATCATTTAATATAAAATCACTATGCAAAATTTACAGTTAAAATTTCTTGAAAAACAACAGAATGGGGCTGTGAGTTGTTGGGAGATCTTTGGCCAAAAATGTATCAGCTTCCCCATTATAAATTTGATTTTCCTGTCTGTCCACTTCCCCTTCAGTTCTAGCAATGATTCTGTTTGAAAATTACTGCGTATGACATAGATCACAGAATCACAGAATATGTGGAGTTGGAAGGGACTCACAAGGATCACTGAATCCAACTCTTGGCCCTGCACAGGACTCTACCCAAGATTCACACCCTGTGCCTGAGAGTATCACCCGAATGCTTCTTGAGCTCCATCAGGCTTGGTGCTGTGACCACTGCCCTAGGGAGCCTGTTCAGTGCTCAGACACCCTCTGGGTGGAGAACCTTTTTCTAATAGCCAAACTAAACCTTTCCTGACACAACCTCAGCTCATTCCCTTGGGGATAACAAATGTTACTTGGCAAAAGGAAAAAGAAGAAAGGAGAAAGAAGAGGAGTTATCTATCAAAAAATCTGAAATTTTAGAGCCAGCAGCCACATGTTGATACCCATAGGATTCCAATTTATATTATAAAAAAAACAAAACCAGTTTTCAGTGTGAGAGTTTTCAAGCACTGGCACAAGGATCTCCATCCCTGAAGATACACAGAAGATGAGTGTCTAGCCTTTGTCATACACACTGCTTGGAAAACTAAATATCCAAAATCGTCTTGAATATAATACACCGTGCTATATTTATATATTTTTATTTAGTTTTAATTTATGATTGCCATATATGACTTTTCTAAGAATAATCATGTTGTCCATATTGCAGTGTAGAGGCTATAATTGGTACTATACCTCATGGTATATATATGGGGGCTAAGAAACATCCCCCAAGCCTGGAGCCCCTTTGAGAATCTTGAGTAGATCTCAACTCTGAGAGTTAAACTCAAGAACATATTGCCTCTCTCTTCCCTGCAACACATCCGTCCTTCCAGGAGGAAGGAGCCAAGATGTCTGACCATGCATGCAAGGAAGCTGGATCTTTGGCGTGCACAGCTGGGAGTCAGAAAACCACATCCTACTGTGTTGTGCCATCTCACAAACCTGTTGCATCTCTTAGATGCCAGCTCAGGACAAAAAGTCCCTCCATTAATGGCATATGGAGCCTGGTATCCCAATCTAGGCATTTCAATAACATCTGAAGCTGGATGATATAAATTCCTCTCCAATCTCTTTATTCACACCCACAAATGCACCCGTTATTGCTCATTAGCTGCAATTTGAAAGTCGAGTTTCCGAACAGGGCACATGAGAGCGTGAATTGCCCAGACATTCTGCAGTTCCCTGAACACTTGCATATGCAGTTATTGTTCATCAACTTCACCGACCGCAGCACCTGCATAAGAAATCGTAACCAAGACCACAGGAGACGCCACACTGAATCCTGCACAGACATTTTCATCCACAGGGCCTTGTAGTCAAAAAATCTTGTACAGCAAGGATGGACAAGGCTTTTTAGCTTATTTCTCACACACAGCATAGTTATCAGACACAGGCTCAGTGTCTATTATATAAAAGCCATCAACAGAAGAGATAATTACAAAAAAACCACTTCCTATTTATTTGTATGTATTCTGTTTTCCAATGTGTTCAGAAAGTAACATTTTACACAATAATTTTGACAAATTAAATGATGATATGAAACTGTAGAAGAAAAATCCTGCCCAGTCATCATCTAAAAAGTACTAAAAAACCCCAACTGATTATCATCCCACTTTCCTTTTTTTAAAAACATGCTCCATGAAATTTCAATTTTTTTTCTTGTAATTCTCTCTCAAGAGGGAGTTCCCATTTGACCTAAATGTCTGGGCATTAAAAATTTATTAAGTGACGTGGTTTGCTTTATTTAGAATAAAAAGAATATCTATTTGCCATTATTACTGCAGGGAGCAGAAGGCAATGCCAGGTCAGATGAATACAATGCTTAAAGGTTTTTTTGTCCTTCTTATGACCTCCTGGTACCTAAACTGCATAGTAAAATTCAAAATAATCCAAATAGAGATGCAATGTCAAAATAATATCTTACTTAAAAAACCTATGACTTAAAAGGAATATTTATCATTGAGTTTGTTGTAAACTGGCATATCATGGTTTTAATTAATAACACCTATTGTTCAGCAATGGAAAATGGCACTTCCCAATGTATCAATAAAGCATGAGTTTATCATGACATTTACACATTGTAGACAGCTCAGGCTTTCTTTTAAAGTTATATTTAAATTATTTACTAGGCACTTCTAGACCACTTTCTTACTAAAGTTCTTTATTCCTGCACATTTTTTGTTAATGTGGAAAGTGAAATTAAATCCCCTGAACTGAAAGTAAGTATTAAGCACTTTACGAGGCCTTTTTTTTGAAGGAAAAAATATTCTTCTGGTACATATATTTCCTTTCTTTTCCCATTTAGAGTTAGGCAAATGATTCATTTTGATAACATGGTCAAAAATTTGCATTAGTATTGGTTTAATAAAATAAGGAATTAGAATTTATAATTTTTCCATGGCCTCAACTTCACACAAAATTAGTTTGGCTTCAGAACAAAAGACATTTTCATGTCAGACATTTTTAAAAAGATAATTGGTTCAAATCTGACAGTCTGTACCATTTTGGTTTTCATCTTCTGGAGGCTGAGGCTTTCCAAATAGCAAGTGGCTGGAGCACACAGGGCAGTGTAGAAGGGAGGAGAATATAAGTACTTATTTGGAGATTTTTGGTGGCATTTATCATGAACCAGAGAACTAAAATTTAAACAGAAATTGGGCTACAGAGATTTTTTTGGTTTTTGGTTTTTTTGGAGGTTTTTTGCTTTGTTTTTGGGTTTTTTTGGTTTTTTTGGGTTTTGTTTTGTTTTGTTTTGTTTTGTTTTGTTTTTGGTTGGTTGGTTGGTTTATTTTACTTACAAAAAGGATGAAAATTTGCCAACTTAGTGACTATATTGCTTCTGACTTCCTGACATTTGTCACTGACTTCAAGGGGGGCTGTTTCTGCTAATTCTTATTGGTACTTTCCAGGCTCAGCGCTGCCACACTTTCTCTGATTCAGGAAATAGGAGTCACGTGCAACCTGAGTCAGATTGGAAAAGACAGGTGCAGACCAGCTTCATGCAAACATAATTATTAACTACTCTGCAGCATCGTCTGAAAGGAAGACAACATCTTGTCTGGGAAAAACTCAGTCTTTCTAAGAAATACCAGGCTGATGAGAGTGAACAAATGCAGAGGCCATTTGAGTTCCCTGCGCTGCTATGACAGTTTCTATCAAGCCTGACTTCAGCATGTCACCTGTGAAGACAAGGAAAGCTCTGGCTCCATCCTTGTTCTACTCTTTCCTCTGAGCTGCTCGCTGCCATAAAGCACCCTGGGTAGTGCCAGTGGAAAACAGAGGTCTAGTTACACAAACGAGGAAAAATGGAGATTTTTACTTCATATAAACCTCAATTCAAGAAAAGTAATACTTTAGATTAGAAACATAATGGGGTCATACTGTGCCAGCTACGTTGTGTTGAGTTTAATGAAAGAGGAACACCTTCAAAAGGCACATGCTCTAATTAGGGGAGGGCACCTGAGTGTTACAGTCACTCAGCTTCTGTGATGTTTATAACTAAATAAGGTATAAAAGCAAGGACAGAGACAACAAACTCTTTCAGAAAGTTTTCAAGACTACTTTAAACCCAGGTGACCTGTTTCAGTTACTGTATTGCGTGGAGATAAAGCTGGTAAGAGGCTTCGGAAAGGATGTGGAAAGCAGCCCATGGTGGTCCATTGCTTCAGGCCATCATGAAACCTGCTGCTTATGGTCTACTCACTGTGATGGCATGCATGGGATGATCTCTTTAGAAACCCCTAGAGAGTTCTAATTATTCCTGCTCTGATCGCTGCTACCTACACTGGCATATGAATAAGAAACTGGGAGAGTCATGGATGCTGTCTAGGCTCTCAGATACCAGAGCTGACTGCAGGACTCTGAGGACTAACCTAGTCAGCCCTTTGGATTCTGGAGTTAACAGGGTGAAAGTGAAGTCAAAGTCCTCACTTGTGTCTAACTGCAGCCTAGGTACAATGGGTCCCATTGTACGTATACCTTATTGATTTATTTCTAAAACATCTTACAACATTAATGCTGCCTTTAACAAAAAGGTTGTCTTGAGCAAATATAGTCAGCACGCTTCTTTGTCTCTCTGGGCATGCAAAAATGCCACTAGTTCCTCACATGGGAGAACAGGAAAAGCCACAATTTTATTTTCAAATAAGAAAAATTTATGCAGGAGGAGAAAAATGTTGAGCAATTCTCTTTTCACTAATATTGAGAATTTTAAAAAATTTTAGTCATATTTCTTGTACACCCTAGACTGAGCACCAATTCTAATCCAATGCCTGGTCCAAACAAAACTTTGGTATACAATGGAATTGACTGAAGCCAACAAACATAACAGAGAGGGGTAAGTCCACCCAACCTCAAAACAAACCTATGTCACTGCAGCTGGCCAGCTATGTCATTTTCATGAGCAAAACGTGAACTTATATATTTGGATCCATAGAAAAATAACAGACAACTGGACTTGAATTGTCACACAAAATGATGGATCTTGGATGATACCTGTAGAGTATACTCTCATGTATAAATATAAGAAAATTCCTCTACAATCTATTGTTCTGCGAAGTAATTATATTTTCTCTTTACACATTATATTCTCTCTGTGAAATAAGGTATCTTGAAATTTATAAGCTCAAGATTCTCTTTATATTTGCTTGCTTATGTTTTATTCAGATAAAATCATCCAACCAAAGTAGAAGAAATGTTCATGCAAGTGCAGTTATTGAGATACTATCTCAAACAATAGGATGTTAGAACTCATATTTGCAATTTCAATCAAAAAATCAAAGCCTTGCTTATGATTGAATTTGTTTCTATTCATCTACTGATTTTTATAAATAAAAAATGAAAAAAAAAAAAGTTCTAATTACAGAGAAGCAATATCCTAAAGTGATCTTAGTTTAAAATTATCCATGAAGATAAAACTGGGATCTGGAACACTGGAGTTCTCACGTAGGGTAGAATTTCAGCCAGAAAAATGTGTCAAGATGACATTTCCCTTAGATTTTTCATGGGTATATGAAAAAACCAAATGCTTCACCTGAAACTCTCCTCCTACTTATACTCCTGGATAAAGTATAACAAGTGGCAAAAACATAGTCCTCTGAGGTTAAAAAACCCATCCCTAAGAAATGAAAATTTTAAATTTGCTAAAAATACATGACAAATATACTAAAGTGGCTGTATTTCACCACTATAAATAAACATACATACAAGATTTGCTGAACTAGAAGAACATTTTATCCTCTCTAGTCTCCTGCCTTGATGGAAAATAAGTAATTCATTTAGCACATGTAAAAATGTGTGTAATACCAATAGGAAATATCAGCTTGGGTCATGTTTTTACTTTGTGTGTTGACATAGTAATTGGTCAATTATGTGTAATGGAGACTAACTGCCTCTCACAAAAAAACACCTACACTCTCTGCATTAAAAATAGAAATACTTTTTTTTTTTTTCCCCACACACATTATGGAAGCCAAAAAGAAAGGCAAAAATCAACCACCTGTGATTTTCACCATCTAGTAACGTATTGTTCTTAGCGATCACTTAGAATTGTGCGACAGGAATGGAGTGACAGGCCAGGAAATATCAGCACACATGAAGTTCCTGAGGCTGATCCAGGGCTTTGCTACAATCCTGCCCTTTTGGGTGCCTTTCCACCACTCCCCCTCTATAACAGACCTTGCCCTTCTCTTCACACCTTACAGAATATGCCATACACGAGCATTTAGGGCTAAATTAGCCAGCTTGAAATAATGCCAGTAGGTTAAAATAGTTGTTTAAGCCCCCTCTATACTCAGGCAAGGAGGAAAGGTGCCTTTAAAGGAGCATTTATCTCTCCCTTGATATTTAAGATATAAGTGATAAGGATCACGCTTCAGACATGTCATTCTTTTTCCTCTGACTACAGTGGAAATGCAGACAATTAATTTTTAGGTAGACAAAGTGAGGTGAAATTGATCTAGCTTTACTAATAAAAATATCTATTTGAAATAAATTTAAACTAGAACTCAGTGTACAGTATGTCAGCCTGAAAAGGAATTAAATTTTACCAAATCTGGTGTGAATCAAATGAAGTTTCAGTGACATTGAAGAAAAAGAAAAAAATCATTAACAGAGCACTATAAAAATACCTCTGTGATAATAAAAAGCTACTAAAAATGTCCTTCGCATTTAATTTTTAAAAAGACTTTGATTTAACAGATAAATTTAATTTATTGCTTAGGTAGAACCTTTGGGTATTTTACAAAGGACTGAGGAACTACTGTGCTATCTCCTGTCACCTTGCAGATCTCATTAGTGTGCAAGACGCTTGCATTGAAGGTCTTATATTCATTCCTTACCCTATTTACAAAAAGCTAAAAGAACAGTTAAACTATTAAATGAAGTTCCTGAGTTGTACTGAGACACTTACTCACTCACTTCAAAGAGCACTAAAGTTGAGATCTCGAGTTCACCAAGGGCAGAGGTGCCAGCTTTCCCCTGGCACTTGGCTGGGATAGGAACTGACCTGGGATCCCCAGGTGTCCCTCGGGCTCCTGGGCAGGAGCACCTGCCCCTGTTCTGGTGCCCACGGTAGGTCCATGTGCCTGTTGGGGATGATTCTGAAACAGACTTGCAGAAATAGAAGAAAGAAGGAGAAAGCAGAAGTTTTCACTGCTTTTCTACGCCGGGGTCATGAAGGGACAGTATGTGACTTTCCAAAACACCTTTCTCTGATGTGGCTATGGAGACAAAGAATAGCATAGCCTAAGGAAATCCCAGAACAAGAAAAGAAAGTGTAAATGAGACCAGTGAGTGCAGGAAATTTTTCCAAGAGTCATGCACATAAAGGAAAACATGGAAGAGCAGGTAGCTTAAGAAAAGAAAGGAAAAACTGAAAAAAGCAAAGGAGGAATGTTGTGAAAAAAAAGAAGTAAAAAATGGTGAAAAAAAAGAAGTAAAAAATGGTGAAAAAACACCAACAACATAAGATGCTCAGGGAAGGAGATCAATCTTTATTTCTCAATCCCTCTCAATTGCCACAGGTCAAAGTTACAAGACAGCATGACAGATTTCAACTGACTATTGTGATAAAGTCCTGGCACATTTTCCTTGCTATTAATGTCAATCAGCAACAACTGTCAAAAATTACTATGAACAATGAAGGTAAATGTACACAGAGGTGATCTTAAAAGATGACAGGAGAGAGGATTTTGACACATTAAGATATTACTCTGCCTTCCCTGTGTATTTGTTTAACTTTCAGGATTCAGTGCGAAGCAGGGCAAAATGGAACTAGTTCTGTGCAACGTGGACGCTGGTAACAAGGGAGACAGTAACTTCCCATTGCAAACCAAAGCAAAAGAAAAGCAAAGGGAATGATAATAAAGGAAAAAGAAAGGTAAAAATAAATAGATGAAAACAAAACACACAAGCTGAGCATGAAGGAAAGAGAAAGAGATGGGGAGAGCAGTGAGGTTCTGTTCTCATTCACCCTCAAGTCAGGGATTCACACTCGTGTAACAGGCAACATGATTTGGCCAAGCTCTCCTTAGCAGCAACAGCTAAAATGAATGGCAGATATTACAGATGAAAGACTTATTTGCTCATCCAATTCTATTTATAATCCAACTTAACTCATTATTCATGAACCAGGCCTCACACACACAAAGTGAAATTTTACTGCTTGTTAACTATTGAGGGAAAAAGCCCTCATAGCTTTTGATGATGTATTCAGGTTTTTCATTTGTATGTATGTTTTTTGTTTAGATTTTTGAAAATCTGTCAGTTGTGATAGATTTTCTTCATTCACTGAGCACCTGTAAGGCTTGAACCAGGCAGCCTTTGTATCCTGAAATGCATCACCTTTGTACTTGTCAAACTAAAACTTATTGTTGTTCTTTTCTATGTCTCTTTTTATGTCAAGTTAATAGTGCTTTAATTTTTTGATCACATCTGAATGTCCACACAGCTGTACATGGCAGCTGCGAAGAACAGTACAGGGCAGAATCCATACCAAGAAAACATTATGCCATGCACCTTTGGGCTCTGCTTACTTAGGATTTTAGCCCTAGCGCAGATTATTTCTTGGATAGAGAGAAATCATCTACTAGGTACATGTCAGACACCAGCAAGCCTCAGAGCAGTGTCAACAAAAATCCTTCATAACAGAGCCTAATTCAAAGGAAAGTCAGCTACTGTCATCCTGAAAGCTGGAGAGATCCTAACTCTAGTTCATTATCAATCATTACTTTAACTCAAGATTACAGTTTAATTTAAGTTTCTTACCTATTATTCCATTTTCAAGTAGAAAATAATTTTTTTTCTTAATTGAAGCTTACTGATTCCAACACAGAAAGCAACATTAATCCTACTTAAAAAGTCATTATCAAGCTGATTTTTGATTCACCCAGTTTTCAAGCCATACAGCAATGTTGCATAGAAACATTCAAATTGGTCAAAGTTAATTTTGTGAGGATGAAAAAAAAGATGAGAAAAACGAAGATCAAGACTTTACCGTGACCTGCTGTTGTCTTTGGGGGTATTTCAGATTTCCAAGGTCACTCTGATCAACTTGATTTTCAAAATTGTTTTTTCTTAGTCGAGCTCAAATATTCAGTTTTTAGTGCATTTTCAGAGGAAATAACATGCCTTATTTTTTATACGCTACTGAAAACAGTTCTGCTAATACATGAATGGTGGAACTTAAGTGGCAGTATTACTAACAAACTAATCACTGCTTTGTCGACAACTTTCAGGATTTTTTTACAAAAAATTAGTTGATCCTTAAGATATTGATCTCAGCTCTAAAAATCTAAAGCTTAAGTTATAGCAAAATAGACCAAACTATTAGGTTTCAATGTCATGTTGCAACCGATGCAGTGTCATTGCTCAAGCCAATTTTATACCTGATACAATTATTACATGGTCTTATAGATTTTTAATCACTTTTGTGTATATTGAACCAGACATCCAAAATAATACCAAAGCATAATTGCATTTAAAGCTTGAGCTCGGCTGTAAGCAATGTGATAGAAGAGTTTATTGAGGTTTGCAGGCTTATTCCAAGGGAGAAAACTTCTAAGGAGGGATTCCTTAAATTTTTGGACACTGGGAAAGAAAACTTCAGAGAACTGCAGGAGTTCAGCTTGGTCCACTGTTGCTCCCTAACTCCAGGAACAGCCAGCATCAGAGGCAGGATCTGGAGCCAGGTGGGCTTTGGACACCAGTCTTCTCAGGTAAAACATGAAAAACCTCACCTGATCTAAATGCAAACAGCCAAGCTTTCCCTGATAGCAGTTTTGCATAGTTTCCATTAAAACACACATTATAAACCTTTCCACAAAACTGAGGTTCTCCACTATCTTAATAAACCCCCAAATAGGTTGAATACACAAGCTCATCATAACATGCCCATTAAATAACAGTCTCAAGAGGAACAATTTAGCTTTAGTATTAAAAATCCCACACCAGTTTATTCCTAGGGATCTATATCAAAACATTATTTTGGTGGAATTTCATGCTGTGCTGCAATGCTTTCCACAGCAATTTGCTTTATTGTGTCTCCTACAGGACAGGGCTGCTTTATTAACAACAACAATAAAATTCATACAAAACACAGGTCTTCAGTTCTGCACTGTTAAAAAGTCGCTTCTCCACTCACCCTTTTTGACAAGAAAGGGATACAGAAGAGTTACTGAACTTTCTTCTCTTTCAGTGTGGCACAGAAAGCTTTTAAGGAAGAAGTCATTCTAATACGAAAGCAACACAAAGGGGCCACATGGAATATTGTCATTATTTGAACTACATTACCCTGTTAGTGGACTAATCTTTCATCTACAGGGAACAAGACTTTCTGATCCTTGTGTCTGTTTTTACACACTACAAAACAGCAATAATACTTTGGTACAATTCATCAGACTTGGCCATCAGCTTCAATTTAAACTTGGCCTCTCTGGAGAAGTACCATTGTTAAAGCTCATGTTAAAGCCACATGTTAAATCTCAAAGTAACCCTCAAATACTCATGCATTTGTTCAGCTCGTGTGTGTGAGCAGGACACTCCTGTGCCCACAGTCCTGCCACCGCCACAGTTTCAGCCACCAGACTATTGCTGATGTGTGTCCTGGGGACAGAAGAGTGACATGAACCATCCCCAGCAGAGGAGTTCACAGGAGTTTCACTGGGCTTGTGAACAAGAGCCATGCATGTGTCCTGACCAGAACTAAGACTGGTTTCACCTGCACGCTCAGCATACACGAGAAAATACAGCAAACCACTTTCTGATTTAAAGACTACTTTTTGAAAGTCCTGCTATAGTTTACAGCCATTTCGTGTTTTCTATAAACCATCACAAATATCAACCAAAAAATACAGTGGCCACAGTGGTGCACAGTTCAGAAGGTACATGATGGCACTTTGTCACAGAGCCAGCACCAGGCAACGACTGCCCCTGACAAGGGAAAGGAGACTTCATGGTCTTCAGTCATCACCAAGTGTCTGACCTCGAGCCTAGAGGGACATATTGAAATCTTCTCAATTCTGTCACATTTACTGAGCATCACAGTTCCTGTCAAAAACATTTCTGAGGTACAAAAACCAGACAAAAAGAAATATTAGACATAATGAATCAGGAGTCATTTAGCCCTGATACCTGCAAAATCTCCCACTGAAAAGGTCATCTCCCTGATCAATCCAGGCCATGTCATACAGCCTCTTAACTATCCAGAGCTTTTGTTCAACCAGAAATATCAATCCTAAAACCTTTAACACTTACTCCTGTTAGATAAACTGATTTATGAGCTATTTATTTCCATTAAAGTTGCTGCTGTTATTCTTACACTATCACTTTCAGTAAAATTTGTCTATCATCCTGCAACATGCAGTCACTTGGCTGGTGAAGGCCAACTCTGCTTTTCAGAGTCAGGGAGTATCTGAAATCCAAACTGAAAATGTAGAATTCAACAGATGAAACAAAAATAATCTTTTACAGGATGAACCCATCTGCTCTTTAGTGAATCTCCTTAAAGGCAGACTAACAGAATGATAAACTAGCAGTTAGTTGTTTGTTTGTTTTAATATCAAACTCCAGATGTATGGCCTCCTATTGATACTTCTCCTCAATAAAGTCAAGCGATTCATAGAACACCTTTATCTCTTTAGAATGTTTAAGTTAGTTATGGGACATTTTGAGGGGAGTAGCTATTTATTCCTTTCTTCCTTATTCAAGAGACCTCCTTTTATGTTGTATTCTGTAATACGGCTCCATTTATGCTCTAATGCTGGTAATGTGTGCAGAAAATAAAGACATAACATAAAACTGCAAAAGAAACGACATATTCACTGCCCTGCCATTCCACAGGCTCAGAAAAGTGTGCACATACAGAGCCTATATACCACCACACTCAATTTCTATACTCTGTTTTTTCAGACTCCCATTTAACAAGCCCATCATTCCTGATGATGGTTTAACAACTTTTTATTTGTAGAACAACATTCCCATTCCGTGTGATGCTGTTCTCAACACCTTGATGCCAGGAAACAGGCCTTTTCCCCCATTCCTCCAAATGTTATTCCATAACCTTTATTTTGTATTTACACTTAGACCACGTACGTGCTGAAATTTAAGGCAGCTATTGCCATTTACAACGTATTTCACCAGCTGACAATGGGAATTCTGTAGATGCCAGAGTGCTTGCTTTTGTTTTGGTGGTTCTTTTTGGAGGGGGACATTAGGTGAAATATGCTTTCTGGTGGAATATTGCCCACAATAATGCTTTGCCAGCACTCCTTGCTGTCACTGTACAGTCATTCAGACCAGGATTCAGCTACTACGTGAAAGGCCTGAAAGCTGCCACAGAGGAAAACACTGTCACAATTCATAGTAAATGTCCTTGTGGGCTCTGGAATGTTAATGTGCTGCATACTACAGTGAGGACAGGGCATCGAAATAGCTTCAAACTATTATAACAAGTTAAAAATTGCCCACTGGTAACTATTTAAAGGTCATTAGTTACGTATATATATATATAGTGCATGTATTCAGCTAGCAGAAATCTGGTACTACGTTGTTGGCCATAAAGGGAAAAGTTGGACAAGTTCTAAAAAGAGATCAAAGCCTGGGCCAGATCCTCAATTAAAGTCAAATGTGTTATAGTCATGTACATCAGCACACAGCATTTTACAGAGTGCAAAAGACTTCATGTCAGAGTAAGAGTTTAGTGACAAACCACTACTGGTGTGACTGCAATCCTAATTGTTCTTGGCCAAAATATTCAAGAATTGAGTTGAATAAAACACTAAAAAACAACCCATGACATGTTGATTTCATGTGTCATCTCACTTCCTTACAAAATTTATACTCTTAGCTTCAGAAAAAATGAAACTTCCCAAATAATAGATAATGACAGCAGTGTATACCCTGCTTCCCCCTTCAGAAATAATCTATGTATCCTCACAAGTAATTTCACCCACAGGCAGGAAATAAAAATAAAATGTGTGGGTGAGAGTATTGTAACATGAAACATTTGTGGTTAACAATTCCTATGGTTTTGGGATAAGACATTTGAGGATCTTGGAAAAGGATTTTTTTCCCCCTAAAGCTAAAAAAAGGAAAACTGCTGAGTAATGCTTTTAATAAGGTTACAACCTTGAAGAGTAAATTATTTCATTTCCCTAGCAATGAAAAAATTCTATGGTTCCTCCTGCTGCCATCATTAATTTGGTAGTGCCTTGGTTTTCATATACATGTGCTGCATAGCAGTAAGTTCCTGCCTAAACAAACAGGTTCAAACAGTGCAAAAAGACTAAACAAAAAAACTTTCAGGTTTTAAGTTTGTAAGAGAGTGGAAAGGCTAATAGGTTGCCCAGGGCAGTAGGAAACTGACAATATCTTATCAGATTTACATGGTTATCTTATTCTGATTCAGAGTTCATTTGTTTGTTTGTTTTGGCAAATAATGTCACACTGTTAAACATATATATATATATAAATAATCTTCTGGCCTGTTTGGTGACAAACAGAGGAAAAACAAAAAAAAAGGACTAAGAACGGAGAATATTGGACAAAAGGGAACTGAGAAAAAAACTATCAAAAAAAAAAAAAAAAAAAAGCAAAGCAAAAAGGAATAAAACAGGCTTTATACAGTCCATATGGATTAAGACCCACATATTTGTAATTCTGAAAAACAGAAATTAATGCTGGAAACATTTGCTGAACTGTATTTGCACTTTTTCTTTTAAAGGTCAAAGAGGTGTATAATGGTTTTGCAAAGAGAAAAAAAGTAACTGTAATAAGGTCTGTTACTTACTATACTTGCTCTGTAACACTAAACCAAAGAGCAATGAACTGTACCTTTGAAAACTCGAAGGAATTGCCTTTTATAGCTGAAAGGTCAAAAGAAAATTTGGCAGAGCAGCTATTAAGTTACATGGTCTTTATGTATCGTTCACAGTTCGTCAGTGAATTTACAGGAAATTCTATGTTGGATAACAGAGGGCTTGTTCCCTTTTAGTATTTAAGTACAGAACCCAACCCCTCTGGCTTATAATTCTCCCTTCACAACACGCACAGTCTTTCCAGCATATTTCCCTGCTTTTGTACGTATCTGTACCTATTCAAAATGAACACGAGCCTATTTCATAAGCACTTCCCCGTTCCCCTTTGCAGGCAGAAGCTGGCACAAGTGCAAGCTCGCAGCAGAGGTGGGTTAGGGTGGCTAACAAGTATGCGGGAGCTGTCCTGATCCTTTCGTGTTTTGCAAAAGCACTGCAAGTCCATGGGAAAGCTCCCTGGAGTTGAATGAGATGGTGGGAGGGGTGGCGATAAAGGAGCTGCTCTGAGAATGTCATCTATTTAAGTTGTGCTCAACACGTGGACATTTTGTCTAAGGCACATCATCCAGATAGTGTTGCACTGTGCTGGCTGGGCAGCGACTGCTGCACTCCCTTTGTGCCCAGACAGAGGAGCCTGGAGATCAGATATATCCACAAAGAAAGTTTTTCTATGCTTGGACACTGAACTATTGGGATCTTCAGTGTTGCATTCCATAAGTTATCAGCTGATGGGCACCCAAGAGCAGTTTGTCTGATCTTTGCCCGCTTTCTGTGCAAGGGATGTGAATGCAAGAAAACGCTCTACACTTCCTACTCAAATCAAAGTGTTATGACAATGTCCTCCTTTCGATGCTTTATCCAGCTCCGGGCTAGCTGGCAGATATTGTCCCCAGTCAGAGTCCCAGGGAGAAACCTCATTCAGCATTTCAGCTTTGGATCCTCCCTGGGAAATTTGTCATGACGTAGGATAAGGTTTTTACAAGGGAAATGCCTCACAGCAGTCACTGCTTAACCACTTCAGACCAAGATTAAAATAGTTTCTTTTATTGAGGAGAAAGCCAAGGCAACTGCTGGGTTATTGTGGCAAACACTGTAACTATCATTTCTGCTGAACAGGAATGTTGATCCATCTGGCTCATTAGGAGTCTATGCTCCAGTTAATCCAGGTCAGATCTGTTTTACTTCTGTGCAGTGGAAACTATTTTGAGAAGGCCTGTGCAATGCCCACAGACAGAGACAAACAGCTATGGAGAGCTTGGAGCACAATTACTGTGCAACAACAAAAATAAAGAGCATTCTGCCTTATGTACCTTTAAATAACAGAGAACTAAACATGTCAAGGCTCATTCTTGATTACATTGCTGTGTTCAGAAATTAGTGTTATTTCTGTCTATCATGAAGAAGCAGTTCTAATGATTACAGGGGACTCCAGTCTGGAGCCTTTACACTGAGAAAATATCCAGCTACAATTGTAGCTCACTAAAACAAAGTTGAACGCAAAATTGAATGGTCATACTAGTCCCAAGGGAGGAACTGAGGAAAAAACTCCACAGGTTGTTGGAACCAGAATAATAAAATAAAAAATACTTTCCAATAATAAAATTTTGCTTCAACTGGTAAATTCAAGTTTTCAGTGGGTTTTTTTTTGTTGTTTGGTTTGGGCTTTTTTTTTTTTTTTTAAATCCATACAGCTGTATCTCTATTCTAAATTAAATATGACTAGCACATTCTTTGTAAAGCAAAGATAGGATTACCAAGTAATATTGGTTGCAAGCAAGGCCATCTAATCGAACGCTGTGCTCAAAGCAGGTCCCACCACAGAGCTAGATCAAGAAGCTCAGGGCTGTGTCCGGCTGAGCTTTGAATCTGGTGCTTAGCTCATGACAACCATGGTAAAAAAATAAAAAAAATAAAAAGTATCCCTAGAATCTTGTCAAAATTGTCATTTTGAAAACCTGCTTCATCCTTTCCCTCTACAGTGCTGAAAAGAGTCTGACAATTTTCTCCATAACTACCTATTAGATAACTGAAGAGAGCAATTACATCCCTTCTTAGCCATTTCATGGCTATACAGTACAGAGGTTTTAACTTCCAGCACTAGGCAGTACAGTTTTGCACTCAGTAGAGTTCCTTCCATTTTTGTAATGACAGCATTTTAGGCTTTTATCAGTTTCTAATTAACTATGAGCCCAGCTGTAAGTAAATGGATGAGAGAATCCTATATTCACGTAACTTCTCTCTTATACAAACTACATGTCCACAGTACATTATATTCTTAAACCTGTGTGGAATTACCTAAGTTCTCTAAAGTTATCTAAAACAAACTCAAAAATTGCTCAGGGAAACCACCAAGCTTTAGCCACAAACACTGGGTTAGGCAGCATGCTTATTCAATCATGAGAATAATACATTTGTGACACACTTCTTGAAACCACTCCCCAAATTTTGAATGGAGCACATCCACATTAATAGGGAAAGGGAGAAGCCAGAATTAACAAGTCTATACCTGAATCAGTTGCTGATTGAGCTACACACAACCTCTGTGCAAATCTCCTGCAAGTTCAATGCTCTAAATCAGGGAGCTTGTTAATTGTGCTTTTGAGTCATTTGTAGAGCAGCTACAAAGAAGGTGAGAGGGCTTCTATCTTAGACCCAGAATGCTCTATACTATTAAAGTATGTAACAGATTATTCAGTGAAAGAAGGCAAAAGGAATGACATACCACTGATATCTTAATGCCAAATTGCATAGAACAAGGAGAAAGCAAAAAATAAATAAATTACTTTGTTCACTAAAGATGCCTCCAGAAGACATCTCCAAAGACCTGAGTATGAATAGCTTTCCAAGGCACAGCAAACCCTGAAGTGGGCTGGAAAGGCCAGGAAGCCTCATGCTCCAGCAGAGGCGTTGAATGGTACAAATTCTTAACCAAGGGTGAACTAGCAAATTCTCACAACATCTTGTCCCTAAGGAGACTTGAGGGCTCCCAAAAGTTTAAAGGAACTGCAGCGCAGAGTAGCAAGAACCGAACAGGAGGCAAAGATTAGCAATTTTGAACAGGCAGTGAGATCACCAGTTCCGTGAGCTCCAAGACAAGAAGGAGAGAGACTCATCACAGGCACCCTTCACAGAATGACTTAAGCCAAAGTTATCAAAAGAAATCTTTGAACACAGCATTGTTGCACTCAACTTGGGCATATGAATAAATCAGAGAGGCTGCACTCAGTGAAGTTTAAGGGTAAACGGCTGAGGGAAAAGGCTTGTAAGTTTATAAATATTTCATAGGACATTAACACGAAAGGTGGTATACATTAAATATGAAAGCAGTGTTGAATTTCCTACTTTCTTTAGGAAAATACACCACAAAATGTTTTCAAAACACTGGAAAATACAAGCATTTTTCCCCCTAATATCACTGAAATACTTTTTTCTCCCAACTGAGAATGTGCATTAGGTACCCAGGAGAAATTTCTACTTTTCTCTATCACCTGTTTCCTAAGTATCCAAGTAAATAGAAAAAAGGAAGACTGAAAACACAGCAAAAGAAATTGAAAATCCCTAAGGAAAAGAGGTAAGAGTTTTTGTCAAGGATCAAAAGGGTATTAAATATATACAGTCAGTTAAGGAATCACCCTGGGAGAAGAGATTTACTGTAAAACAAAATTGCCTCACAGTTGAAGACACTGGAAAGTCTGCAAACCTAATACTGAGGAGCCATCACACTTTCCCACCCTGTCATGGGGAGCATTTAGCTTATTTTTCTTGGCTCAAAGCATTTACACCCTACAATGAGACTTATGTTCTTTGGAGATAAATGGTGAAGTACTATAGGTGACAACAGCCATTTTCACAGATCAAGAGGCAATATTATTGATACCACGGAGATCAAATCCACAGTAACTCCTGCGTGTTGCTTTATAACTAAGGGTCCAGAGAGGATTTTTTTTTTTTTTCCCCCAGTTGTGGTGTTTGTTTTCTAAAACGGTAAGGGAATAAGATCCTTTCAGGCAGGGTGAAGGGATTAGAGTATTTTGTTGGTGATTTGGGATCAAGACTGGCATTGTAACTGTGGGGATGGTTCTAAGCAGTGATGAGGAGGCTGTCTGACAAAAGGAAAAGAGGAATTCAATATCAGTGGCCACAGCAAACTGTGTTGCTACTTCAAAAGCTTCAAGTTCCATACAATAAAGAGAATGAAGAAAGAGACTGAATAGGACATTTACCAGTGGTCCTCTTACTTGCAGGCTAAGGCAACCAAGCCCAGTCCAACTTGCCCAGTTTTTCATGCTAAGCCATAACAGGCCCCAAAACATCTTTAACTCAAACTATGTAAAAATTGAATCTTTTTTTTTTTTTTCAGGTGAGGTGGGAGGACGAGGGCGAAGGGACAACCATTACAAATTAATTAGCAAAAGGGGGCCAGTGCCAGGCAGTTGATGGAACAGTTTGATATGGGCAGTGCTGCCAAAACAATGGATAAGGGGAGAAGTCTTGGAGGACCTCCAGCAGCCCCAGCCCTGCAAAAATGTGGCATTCCTCTTCCCTCCCTCAAGCCTCCAGTGAATACATCTCTGTTTCAAAACTACGTGGGCCTGTCTGGCTGTGGCCTCAGCTCCAGTCTGAGCAGAGGCTTTCCCTGTGGCTTTCAGCCTCCGGTGCACAGGGAGGTCGACATGTCCTACCCCACACAGCCACCTCTGGCACAGAGACCTGAAGGCAGAACGTGGAAGAGCACCAGGGCTGGTGTCTGAGCTTCAGTGAGAACAAAAAAGCTCATAACAAGTCCTGCCTATCCACAAATGAGGCTGAAGTCAAAGACGTGTAATACAGATGTCCTAATGTGAGGTCTAAATTAACTTGGTCTGTGATTAATTGGACCCATCACAATTTATGCATAATCTGTAATTTATGCCATCCCACATCAACCAAGCATGTGGTTTACTGTACACACAGAACAAGAAGATTTAGATTATAGAGAGACATGCTGAAGTGACATACAGCAGACCCGTCATGGAGGGAAGGGGAGGGGAACTGGAAAGGGCTCTGAGTGAGAAACCTGTGTTTGCTCATCCTGGTTATCACTCTCCCTTGGTGAAAGTCGTAACTCCGGCAGCAAGGTCTGCCAACCAGTGTGAGAAGACATGGTGCCACAGAGATGCAGATTAGAAGTAAAGAGGGTTAAAACGAATTCCTGCATCTGCTACTCCTACTCATATTTTTTTAGAGTTTTCTACACTTTACATTCATAAATAAGTTTCTTTTTTTGTAAATATGAGCAGACCTGAATGCACGAATAAACGGTCACACAAAGTGAGGGCCTCCATGCATGCAGTTGCCCTGCTGGTGTTTGAACTGCATTCCCAACTAGCTCCTGTCCTGTCAGCCTCCATAAAAATATCTTGTGGCAGAAAGGCTTGGTGCGTAATGAGACCCGGGATACTCACTGATTTAGTCACAGAAACAAGGGATTCACTGATTTTCTGGTGCAAATCTGACTGGTTTACAGCACTGACATTTTTGTCTGTTAAAAATGATGATACTGTTAACAGTTAGGGCTCCATAAGAAGGTTTCTCTGCATGAAGTCAGGCTTGAGTGTTACACTTAATCTGCAGGTACATTTAAATTGCATTTATATTATAGCTTAATTGGAGTGTGCATATGATTTCCTACAAATAGTGCTTTCAGCTGTTATACTGTATCAATAATAATTACAATGATTTATACAGTCATTCCACTCAGATCATGTGCAATATGCTTCAGAATAACCAGATCCTTTGACAACAGCTGTACTAGCTAATAACTGTCACTACCGTCACATGAGGTGCTTGAAGCTTCATAAACTCACCTCTAAGGACTCTCCTCTTTCTAGCAACATCTTTGATCATTTCCAGCTACGTGTTCAGCCCTGGCCACACCGTAACAACATCTCTGTTCACACACAAACTACGTTCTTGCTCCCTTCTGCCAGCTTAATTTCTCTATTCAAATTCAGTGACTAAAAAATAACCAGGCTTTTGTTTACAGCGATTACAAATTCATAATCCAGTCTGGGCCTCAGGATTTTGCACAGCATATTGGCAATTAATATCCAATTAATGCTTATAGACCCACTGACTGTGTTACATATCTACAAAACAAACTGTTGACACATTCATTTATATTTCAAACTGCATGCTGTAAACGATACGGTACAGGGAGTACACTGAAAACACTTAGCATATTCCAAACTCAGGTACAACAACTCCCCAGGAACATATCCTCACAAAAACAACCAGCCAACGAACCACAGCAACAAAACAACCCAAACCCCCAACACCTTGAAAATAAAATAAAAAAAATAAAAATAAAAGAAATCCAGGGATTTTTACTGTGTAGAAAATACAGAATTACATAATCACAGATAAAATAAATAAAATTCATGGTGTTTATTAGAAAAAAGACTCAGGCAGTTGCAGAGGTTGTTCTGCTTCTGTATGAGAAAGAAACAGAGGCTATCTAAAAGAAACTTTCTATGACTGGCCACAGCTACAAGTATACCTGTAGATGAAGAACAGGCTGCAAATTAGAATACAATAAAATACAGAGGATGCAAATTTTCATGCTGGAAAACTGAAACAGAATATAACTTTCAAAGAAGTGGGATTAATTTATGGAATCCCAGAAGCTGTGACACACACCATGCATTTTCTTTCTGGCTCAAAAACACTCTCTGTCTTAATGAAAAGCTGCTATATAGAAGTACATCTTCTAGGTTTCCAAAAAGAGTCCTCAGGTTTCCAGTAAGTTCCCAACTGGGAGCCCTTTTCACTAGAATGGAACTGAATGACTTCTGATTCTAGGTCAATATTTCAAATATCTCTTTTAAACATCCTATGCTAAACTTTAGCATTTAATTGAGCTATAAATGAATGTAATCACAAAATCCACTATTTAACAGTTTCAAAAACAGCTAATTCTTTCTTTGCCGCACTTAAGTGAAAATATAATGAAAAATAGGGCTTATAACTTAAGTGGCATAAAGAAATATGGCCTGGAAAAATAATTAACATCTCTTACTACAAACACCGATTGTTTGTTATTACAGGAAGCATCCTGAAATTACTATAATAACTGAAGATGATAACAAAAAAATACAAAAATATAACAGAGATAAACAAAAAAGATGTTTGTTCAAACAGAATTTATCTACACCTAAATGACCAAAGTGGCAAAGTCAACCACAGTTCTTCTATGAGAGACACAGTGACTGTACCCTCAGCATTCATGTGGAAGGCAACAAGCATTTTAATGGGGCTTACTTTTATTTCTTTGATTTTAAATTAAAGACATCAAAACTAAAATATCCACATGCTTAAAATTATTTAAACTGAAGGTCTTTCAGGCTTTTTAATAATTTTTGCACTTGGAATAAATTTGTAGCAAGTCTTCAAAATAATAACCATTCTTTCACAGAATATGGATCAAATAATTTACAGTACCACCTTAGACACTTCGTTAACTTCTAATTTTTAAACAACTTTCAAAAATATGCTGATACTACTGCAGGTTTGGTGTTATATATTTAGTGGGATTAGAACTGGAGTAGACTTTAAACAATTAAGTCATTCTACATTACATATTAATTTAATTAGATGGGCTTTACAGTAAAAGTATGTTCAGACAAGCTAGAGTTCAGATGAATATATCCTGAAAGATTAGCTCTAAACTGATTTGCAGATAGTTTTATAATATGGGCACACAGGTAGATATGGACAGTCTGTGTGTGTGCCCTGCAGAAAAAAGGCATCAACAAACACGAGAGACCCTGAATCTCTCTTTACAGTCACCTTCTGAACTAGTCAGAAAAGCTGCTGGCAAACACAAGCACTGAGAGAACTGGTCGAAGTCACTGCAAGGTGACTATTGATCACTTGAGAAAAGCCTTTGTGATTGGGGAAGATTTTGGAGGAATGGGAAGAAAGCAAATGACACTCATTTTCAAGAGGAGCAAGGAATACGTGGATAACCTGGGAAAGTGATACAGCAAATCCTCTTAGAAACATGCAAATCACCCTTGAAACCACTTCCCAGTGTATGAAAGACAAGAAGGTGACTGGGAGTAGACACAGTGGTTTACAAAGAAAAATGATGCCTGACCAACCTGACAGCCCTTCATGAGGAAGCGACTGGCTCAGTGATGGGGCGGAGAGCTGTTTATCCTGACTTTAGTAAGGCTTTCAACACTGTCTCCCATAATGTTCTCATTAAAAAAACCCTGTATGGACTAAGTGGCCAGTGGGGTGCACTGAAAACTGTTGGGCTCAGAGGCCAGAGCTCTGCAAAGTCCAGCCACAGATCTGACAGGAGCCTTATGAAGGGCAGGAAGGGGAAGTACAAAGTACTGCACAGAGGGAGGAACCAGCACATGAGCCAATATAAGCTGAGGATCTAACAGTTGGAAAACAGTTTTCCAAAAATGGACCTGGTGGACACCAAGCTGGGCGTGAGCCAGCAACGTGCCCCTGCAGCAGATAAGGCTGATGTTAGCCTGGGCTGCGTTGGGCAGACTGTTGCCAGCAGGTCAAGTGAGATGATCCTTCCTCTCTGCTGAACCTTGCTCAGACAAAGCTGGAATACTGAGTCCAGGGCACCAATATGAGAGAAGCACGGACATACTGGAGTGACTCCATCAAGAGGCCATAAAGAAATGATTAAGTGATTGGACCACCTTTCAGCTGAGCAGAGGTTGAGCAAGCTGGGACTGCTCAGCCTGGAGCTGAGAAGGCTCAGGGAGATTTTTATCAATAGCTTTAAATATTTGATGGGAGGGAGTAGAGAAGACAGAGTCAGACTCTTCTCTTTGGTGCCCACTGGCAGGATGAGAGACAATGGGCATATATGGAAATAGAGGAAATTCCACAGAGACTTAGGAAGAAAAATAGATTACTGCAAGGATGGCCAGTTGCTGGAACAGGCTGTGGAGTCTCCTCGATCTTTGGAGATATTTAAAACCCAAGTTGACATTACCCTGAGCAACCTGCTCTCGGTGACCCTGCTCTGAGCAGAGAATTAGAGTAGATGATCTCCAGAGGCGTCTTCCAGCCTCAGCTGGTCTGTGAGTCTGTGCAATTTCGTCAGTTTATAGGCTGAGCAACGATTTCTAGAAGCACTCCAAGACACGCAGAACACCTCTTAGGAGTGCATAGCCCATCAAAAAAAGCCTCCATAGACGTATTGCACCAGGAAAAAAATAAATTTCTTGGTTACTATTTAGGGCTAAGACATTTTTCACTTTCTAGATAAGAATTTACCAGATAAGAAGCAGGTAACTTTGGTGCCTACTGTAGGCAGATTTAGGGAAAAAACTCTGTCCACATTTTGAACAAGTCCTTGTTCAAATAATGTCCTTCCTTCAGTTAAGGGGAGGATTACTTGTCAAGTAAACTTTGCTTCACATTTGTCTGCAACATCTCAAGAGCAAAATGAATCAATTCAGCAGCAGCAACAGCTGGGAAGAGTTGGCAAAACAACTGTTAAATCAGCTTAAGGTAACATGCAAAAATTAGCAAGCCTTCTTGGGGGAGGAAAGGGCTCTTTTAAAGTAGTTAAAGCAGTACAGCAATGGATGTGCATGACTCAGAGAAATGGGAAAATGGCAA
Organism: Grallaria varia; assembly: GCA_013396735.1. Classification (NCBI taxonomy): domain Eukaryota; kingdom Metazoa; phylum Chordata; class Aves; order Passeriformes; family Formicariidae; genus Grallaria; species Grallaria varia. The sequence goes on from VWZG01010603.1 coordinate 1,035,617, forward strand.
AAGGACTAAAGAGAAAGTAAGAGAGCTGACAACAGTATCAGTAGAAAGAGTTTGGGCTTCACAATTCAGCTGTTATTCCATACGAAAAATAGGCTTGTCCTTACAAGTTCAAAGGGTGAATTTTCACTGACATTCACTTTCTTTCAGAACATAAAATGTTTCCAATTATGGTTTTCAGCTGTAACCGCTGAAGAACATTATTAAGTTAGCAATTGTGCTAAAACCAGCAGTAATTCTGAATTGATTCTGACATGTCATGTTTTGAACAGGAAATAGAGATGGACAACATAATCCAACAGATTCCTTTCCCAAGGCAAAAATGTATCCCAACTTACATGCTCTAAATCTTTACAACAATCAGGTAATCAGGACAGCAATACCATTTCACTGAGGATAACTTTTACTCTTAATAGAGGAATTTGATATAACTAAATACATGTTCTACTTGTGCACTCTCTAGAAAACATCTTGATTCAAGCAACATCTTTCAAAGCTACACCACTATCACTGATCCATCCTGCATGCAAGGATACAGGGTATCATGGAACTTTCAACAGTTATGGGAAAAAATAATATTTAGATTTGTGGTAATTTCTGATATTTATAAAGCTTTTTGTGTACAGTAAGTGTCATACCTTCTACTGTTAGATAATTTCTCCCGGAACCCATCATTTATTTCACAGTTTTAAGTTTTCCTCCATGTTCTTGTTAGAGCTTTCAGAAGTGATTTATTTAATTATTAAGAAAAACAGAAAGGTCAGAATCAAGCCTACAACATGCTTGTCCTTTAGAGACTACTATAAAAGGAACTGTTCTCATGTTGGCAAGAAAACAAGAATTCCTTTTTGTGAAAAGTTACTTGGCTTCACCTTTGGTTTCCATTCAACATCAAATGCAACTGAAACGTTCTCCTCTGTAAACATGGCATAAGCAGAACAAACACTTTAATCTGGATCTTCTGCATTTTTGGAGAGTGAGTAACCGTCAGTCAACCAAGCATTTATAAACGTGATCTTAGAATTTGGCATAAAAATATACTGATCTCTATTTTCAGCATCGTTTGCTGGGCTTGGAAGGGTGGGGCAGGGAGTAAATATAAAATATGTACTAAATCACATGATAAAAAAAGGTCCACAGTAAATAAAGACAAATGAATAAAAGCAATACTGTTGTAGTCCTGAAATTTAGTGGAAAATAATTTGGGGTTTCTAACATTCTTTGCTAAAAGCAGCACAAAACCCCCACTAAACTGAGGTTTTTTAAGTACTAAGCCTGTACACATCACATCCACAAGCTCACCATCAGTCCATCACAAGTTGGTAACTTATCAGTTTCCTCTTCCCCCTCATTTCGGTGAGCAGTGTCCCTTTCAGCTGGGCAGGATCACTTGCCACTGGGTAGTTCCACCTGGATCTCTGCACCAAGGGGCACCTCTGGCCTCTGTGCTTCCCTCAGACCCAAACAGACTTTCTCCTCTTTTCCTTTCTTATGAGTTGATCAGCTCTGGGACGAGTTAGACAGTCAAGAATGGCTGGGGAGATGTGACAGGATGGCTTTATGTCTAACAGCATTTTTCCCCGCATTGAAGAAATAGGCACAAATATTCTCAGTTATTCCTATCATCAGTATCAGCCACTTACATCAGAACTTGTTGAGGGTTTCCATCCACTTATCTACAGAATCCACCATCCAGGAACTTCATAAGGTGTTCTTTAACACCTCCAGTAATGCTAATTCTATAATGTTATTAACTCCTCAGAAAATACAGTGCCTGCATTAATCTTGCACAAGCTCAGCAGCAGCTAGGAAGCTTTGAGGTTTGTTCAGAGAGAAATAATTCATGAACAGTCTTTTCCAAATAAAATCTTTAAAATACTGGGCAAAAAAACCCAAACATTGAGAGAACAAGGTGAAGGGAATTATTGAAGTGTTTGTGTGTGAAGGGAATTATTGAAGTATTTGTGTGTGATGAGCACAGAGAGGCTTATGAGAGTGGAGGGCAGATGAAGAGACCTCAGATTTCTCAACAACTTTTTTGTTATACACACCATCAGCAGAGTGCAAGCTGTGTCAATGTACTAATAGGTCTCACTGCAGAAATGTTTCTTATGGGAAGCTTGTACCTGGTTAAGACCAATAAAGTAATTTTTTTTTCATTCTTTCTTTTCTTCCCCCTCTCCCGCCCCTTGGTTTTTCTCCCCCCTCTCCTGCCACTGCAGTCCATGCCCTTCACAAGAAAGCACTTCTGCTTTGACAACAGGCTATGAGCCTCCAAGGACTAGCACTGCTTTCTGGGAGAGAAAACTGTTGCCTCACTCAGAATCCAATCAAAACCTGAATGTACCAAGTGAAAAATAAACCAAGGACATTGTTATTCTGTTTCATTGTGATTTGGCTTGCCTTCAAATCTCATACCCTGGATAGCTGAAATAGCAGCAACACCTCCATTAGCGGGGCCTTCCAACACTTGAATCAAAGTATCTTTCAGAATAAAAAGGCAGAGATGTCAAATTCCAATCACCCCTTAAATTCCTTCAACTCCCTGTGCTACACAGCATTAAAACCCATGGATAATTTCCCATAAAAAGAACCCCAGTGTGCACGTGTGCAGACGCTCAGCCACGCGGGCGGGCGCCAATTTTAGAACACGGCGAGCGGCAGGAGGGTGAGACAGGGAGGCTCCCCAGGGACATCCCGTGCTCACAGCCACGCTCCTGCAGTCACAGAGCTGCGTTTTCACAAGTGATAACAACTGCCGCACTTCGTCAGAATGGCAGGTTTATCGTGCACCCAGCAGAACAATGCCATATGCACCTAGTCCAGTGTACGTTATAACTAAACTTTTGCCCCTCTTTTTCCTAAATTTATATTAAAAATATCAGATGCTGGCGTTTCTGTTTTTACTGGGATACTTCTGGAGGATAACAGACCCACAGTTTTGCCAGACTTTACTGACATCCAGAGGACTGAAGCGGTTAAAAGAAATAGGTACAAAGGGTTTGATTAGCCTGATTCAAACTCTCTTAATCTGGGGTGCTCATAATCCCATGAGGTCTCCCGGGGTCCTTCAGAATCTTTTAGCAAAAGCAAGGTAAGCAAAATGTGATATTCGGATCCACATTTAGGTCATCTCTACATAATGAAGATTTTTTAGTTTGGTTTTTTTTTCTTTCTTTCTTTCTTTTTCTAAGTAATCCTCAAAACATTATGTTACCTCGTGAAAAAGTAGGGGAAGGAAAAAGTAAAAACACACCCTTAGGTCAAACATACTTCTGTAATGTTTTCTATGAGGAAACTTTTATAACTGCATCTTCTTTTTAAATCAATTTATGCTACTTTGTGTCTGCTGAATAGGAAGTGTTCCGAGATAGAAATTAAGCATAAATATGACATCTTAACCGTTACCTTGTGTAAAATTGCAAGAACATATCCTTGTGATACTTAAAAACTGCATTTTGCCTTTAAAGACTGTATACAGCTACAGATTATTTCAAAAATACAGAATTAGAGACAGAAAGGACCAGAAAACCTCCTAAATATTACCAGTCTCAGGCTCAAAATAACACCCCAAAATTAAAATATGACTCACACAAAGAACCAAGAAAGATTATGACTGTCTTAAAATGCAGCCTTTCTGGCCTTCAAAACACATTATTAAAAATATATTGACTTGTTGCATATGTGGCAAGCAACCTAGAAGGGAAATTTCTGTGGTCTCTGCAGCAAGTACTCCGAACCCAAACAATTCCTTTGTTCCACACGTGCTTTTCTGGGAAGATGAAGGAGCTTGTTCCCTTGTGCGGCCCAGTCAGCAGGACATTCTGCAAAGCCACACTCCACTAACCATTATTTCTGCTTTCCACAAAGCTCAGTCTTCGATAAGGCACAATAATTTAAAATTCCCAACGCCGTTCTGTTTCCCCTGACAGTGATACAGCATTATCACAAGTGCATCCTCCTCGATAGCAACATGATGCTATAAAGTTCCACTGAATTTACTGAGGAGTCTTTTTTTTCCAGCGGTTAGCTATAACACAGTGCAATGGTTATCCTCCTAAATGATAATTAAGCTTTGGGGTAACATTTAATTGAAAATGTGCTGTGAAAATCAACAAGTCAGCTTTTTCAAGTCAAGGCTGCTTGGTTCACAATATCGCTCAATAAGATTTTGTTTAACAGTAACCCATGACAAAAATATATGAATCTAATCCTGTTTTCTCTGGAGATAATCTGAAAACACTTAACCCCCTGGACAATTCTGTGTTTTGAGTAATTTCACAGTATTAGTCAAGGGTTAACATTCTTCCTGCAAATATTGTACCTTTTCAGTAATAAATAACATTATCTGATCTGTAACTGTGTTCTAGTAGCAACATAATTGACTCATTTCCTTAAAAAAAAATATTTAAAATGCAAGAAAGTTAATTTTCACAGGATCATCAGCTTGGTATGCAATATGCTCTGAGACTCCTGTTCCTTGAATATAGTCCCTGATCAATAATCTTGTTGCAAAGAGCCATGGGCAGCCTGGGAATGAGAGGAGAGGGAGCAGACACTACATAAGAGCAGACAGGATGAAGCACCCTCCTTGCACTGGCTAGAGAGTGACTTCCCAAGCAGTTCTGCCCTCACATCCAAGATCCAAAGAATTTTGCTTCCATCCTCCTCCTGTCTCACTGAGTTGTCTTGGGCATCAGCAAATGAGCCCAACAGGAGCAGGTTGCCAACGCAGCGCTCCCCCGCAAGGTGTGTGTGTGTCACTGAACTCCTCCTGGAGTAGCTTCAGTGCAGCCCCTGTGTCTGTCCCACACTGAGAGCTTGTGACCATCAGCTGAACCCAGAGCGTATCTTTGAGTACAGCTTTCTCCCAGAGGGATGCAGGGCATATCCTCTGGGATGTCCCCTGATACACAGTCATAAGCAGGCAATCTGACATCTGGGAATTCGCTTCCCAAATGCACTTGCGTTGTGAGCTAAAATATTAACCTGGATGGACCACTGCTGTGGTACACCCATGGCGTCCTGTAAGAGACCCCTTGTGGCCACCAACTTTCAGGCAGGATTAGATTCTTTTCCATGCTGAGTGATTAATTCTATTTTTAGTCGCTACTTTGTGCAAATCCAAGCAGAGAAAGAGGATGCCTGTGTGTGACTGCAAGCAGAATTTGGTTCCATGTCAAAATAAGGACACAGAAAGAGGATTGTATCTCCTAGAAGGAAGAAATACAGCATATGATACTGAATCCCCTAGGGAGACTGGGTTCTGAGATGAAGTTCACAGTAATCTCATCATAATTAAAACAAAATGAAATTTATGAGATCTCATTTCCCCGCCACTTTATTATTTAGGTGTCACTGTCAAAGACTCCGCAGAAATCTAGGAAGAGACAGCCCCTGCCCCAAGGAGTTTCCAGTCTAACTCAGGAAGAAGTAAACACTGAATAGCTCAGGAAAGAAAGTAAAGCCCTGGGCAATGAATAAATACCTTTCTGTTTTCACAAAGGTCAATCTCAGCAAAAGTGAGACAAAGCAAGGAACGGAAAACCTGCTTTTACTGATGTGGCACGGGAGAGAGCAGAACAGAAAAGTGAAGAGGTGAATGCAGAGGTGGAGAGAGGGTTGAAGAGGGGTCTTTAAGAAAAGAGGCAGGATAGACTTAAAAAACAACACAAGGTGTGACCACTGTCACCTCCAAGAGCAAAAGATTTTCATCCAATACAGAGAAAGAAGTGAAGGAAGCACAGAGGCAACAAGCAGGACAAATAACACGCACCAAATGAAGGCTGTGGATAAATTTGAGAGCATTATTTTGGGCACACTTTGTCACAAAGTGCAGATATAGGTTTTTCCTTTTTTATTGAAATACAACAATAAAAAACCTTGACAATATCATACAAAATTATATAAAGGAAAATGTCATGCTCTTTAAAAAAACGAGGATATAGGAGACAAAATCAATCAGCTAAATAATTCCAAATAAGTGCTAGGACATCACCCTTTCATTTTAGATATGGACGTAGTTACATAACATAATTTAGCAAGTGATTTAATGGCTCTTGCCATGAATGCTATTCATCTGCTAAATGCAACTCTGGTTTTCCATTCATATCTTACAAAAGCTCTAACACAACGATTTTTCTCCTTTGTTTCACCTACTACATCTTCAGAGTGCAATTACAATTTTTGAACTAAGCACCAAATATCTTTCCTCCTTACTTAGCAAGCATCTGCCTGGCTTTGCTTCCAAGCACTGTCTCTTCCTTAAGCTGAGGTCTAGAAGTCTGGGTTGGTAATGTGATTCCCTTGGAAATGGAGTATACAGAAAAATGAAGAAAACAAATTCTCCTTACTTCTCACCAAAGAGGACTTGTGAGAAAGGTTGGGCACTATGTGGCTTGCTTTAGAGTGTGTAATCTTCCTCTTGCTAACTAGGAGCAAAACCCACAACATTTCTTCTTCCCAACCACACCTCCAATATTTTCAGAAGCCAAACAAACTGTCTCAAAATTATTTAATATGTGATAATGCTGATCTTGTTGTTCTACCTTACTTGAACTGCCAGACTGTGTCCAATAAGTAAAGGTTGGTATCACTGCAGGAACTCTCTTAGGAGTAGAAAACTGTCTAGAAAATTTTTAGCTGATCTAAATCTTATTTACTGCACAAGAAAACACAGTTTGAGTTCATCTTGCAAAAAGGAAAGCAAATATGGCATAAGACCACACCTGCACCTTAAAATTTTCTTTTTTAAGCTTCTTTCCTGTCAAATATAACAAAATCTAACATTATTTTTAGACTGTCTTGATTGCATGTTAGTGACCATGCAGTCCATTATATTTCATGGGGGTAAATGACAGTGTGTATGCATTCCCCTGCCTTTCATGATCAGAAAAGAGAGAAAAACAGAAATTTTATTAGTATAAAGACATAGGACTAAGCTGAAAGTGGAAGAGCCAAAACAGACAATAAACCGGGGGCAGGGACCATAGATTATATCTGGACAATACTGACACTTCTTTTTTCACCAGCACAATCTGTTCTGAGAGCCTGGGTGGGGAAGGAAGAAAGATCATCTGGGAGCATGGTGGATGGATTTTAGAGCTCTCTGTCATTCTTTCATTCTTGGCTCTCTTCAGTCTCCTACCCTTGTCATCCTCTGTTTTTCCTCTTATTGCACGGAAACAGTAGTTTTAAACCAACAAACAAGTGCAAGTCTGGAAAAGATACCTTTATTTTTTTATTTTTTTTTCTTCTGGGAAGTGCATGGGAGAACTCGGCTGCTGCTCCCTTCGAACAAAACTGACAACCCCTCATTTGCTTGATATCAGACAGTTCAGCAATCAGAGAAGAGCTCTCCTACTCTGTAAGTTAATATTAGGCAATGAAACTGCGTATGCCATTAAAGTTCAAAGAAACTGATTACTCCTTTGATGTGTTGCCAAATTATTAGAATAATTACACTATTTTTTTTCCAAGTGTATCGGTGTGTCTTCTCAATTCTTTCTTTTTTAACCCCACACTTTAATAACTGGTGGACTTCAGAAAGAAATGTATTATTTTTATTCAAAGGACAGCTGGGTACTGTTTCAGAACTTCTTTTATATATATAACGTACAGGATATTAGCTCCCTAATTGAGACCCAAAAAAAAAAAAAACACCTCTTTATTTTCCCCCTCTGGTGTTATTCTCCTTTAGGCTTGAAAAGTAAACATTTAAAAATGCATGCTGTTAGTGGGCTGTGTAGTACTACACTGCTCTGTCAAAGTGAATATTGTGATAAATTATGTCAGTCTGTTCGTACTTACAATCATCTTCCACTTCCTCATACCAAAGCATGTGAGCAGACATGAAATCTCTCCACAAAACAGAGGAAAAAGAAAACAACAGCAAAATATTTCTTGGCAAAGTGTATTCCAACTTTGCTGCTCCAGTAGCTTTTGCTGAATTAGGCTTGTCCCTGCGTAATGCCAGATGTGTCCCCGCACAAGCACCAGCAGCTCTGTGGAGGAGAGGGCAGGAATCCCCCGGGTGGGATGCGGGTGGGATGCGGGTGGGATGCAGGTGGGACGCCCCTCTGGGCTGGCTGCCGGCACGGTCTGCGGTGTCCCGGGCAGGGAGAGGCAGGGATCCTCACTTCCACCCAGCCGGCATGGTAACTAATGCCAGTGCTCTTTGGAGGCCCCTAAATGTTTCAAATTCCAGGACCTGCGCAGAAGCAACGCTCTGTGCTTCCCTCAAAACAAAGTTGATTTCCCATAATAGGACAGCCCATGCACTCGACATATAAGGCTCTGCTCCCAGGGTGGCATGTGCAATGGGTTTAAATTATGTGTTACAGCTTCCCCAGGAACATTTAGGCTGCAAAGCAGGGAGAAGAAAAGGAAAATTTTATTTTTTCCTGTGCACAGTTCCCCCCGGGACCCTGATGAAACAGATTTGCTCCCTTCCCAGCAAATGACCCCCAGCCCATCCTCAGACAGGATCCTCCTTTTTTGGGAGAGGAGTGGTAACCCTCCCTGGCTTTTGGGATTTCAACCTCGCTCCCAAGCAGAGGAAAAAACAAACAAACCCAAAAACAGTGTCGCCACCAAACAAAGTGTGTAAATGCTAACATAACTTGTGATAAGTCAGTAGCTGCTTAAAAAAAAAAAAAAAAAAAGAAAAGAAAAAAAAGACTGAAAAAAAAAAAAAAGAACTATTAACTTACAATTGACCTTTCCACTCCCAACAAAACCATGCAGCACTGCTGCTATACACAGCCCAGGGGCTGCAGAGGAAGCAGAAGAGGGAGTGTACTCAAGCAGCTTGTCACTTTCTCTTCCTAACAGTGGGAATATCACTTCCAAATCCCAAAAGCTGCTGGTCCCAAACCGGTGGGACCTGGGATGAGGTTCTCACCCTGTATTCATCCCAGGTCTCTTCAGTTTACACAGGAAGGAAAAACAGGCCTCCACACAATATTGGGAACAGGACTGAGGCACCTTCCACCCAAACCCATATTTTGTAAGGCTGCTTTCTACAATATTTATTTTGAACAGTATGTATGGCCTTTAGAGATAGGCGATATTAAATAATGGTCTCATTTGAAAAGTAATTTGAAAAAATACTCCTACACTGTTCATTAGTTTTTAAAACCTGTCCCTAAAAGGCTGGAAAGTGCCATTTTTCAATTTTAAAGCTTAATGTGTCTAGTCACGGGAATTACAAGTTTATAAGTCAATTTCTGGATTATGCAGAAAAATAAACACAAACATGAAATGTGTAATATAACCTTACAGCCACTGGCATTTTCTACACCAACAGTCAAATTAATACGCTGAAGAACCTGGATGTACAGTACATGCCAAGAGACTCCCAAAGATTAATTTGCAGCCCACAGGAACTGCAAATCATGAACTGATGTAGAAAATAATCTGAAGCAGAGCAGAGCACACTGTGACAGCAGCAGCATTTTGATTATTTGAGGGAAAGGGAGACTGAGAAAATTCAGGAAAGGAACTGCTTATTGGGCAAAATTTCTGTTTTAAAATACCTAAGGTCACCCTTAATAACAGATGCTGTCAATAACTGAGGCCCATGTAATGTACTTACAGTCTACAAGTGAAAGTTTTCTTGCAGGGAGGTGTCTGATGCTGGAACTGCAATCCTCCTGGCTTCTATTCATTTCAAGGTGACAAACATTTTCTTTGAAACTTTTCAGGTGCCTGCATCTCTATTTCTAAATATGATCAGAGGGCCTTCATCTCAGCAGAGATCTGCAATCTGGTTTACACCTGACTCGAGTCATAATCCACAAAAATTCATGTGGATTATTCATCCTCTCTGATAATGGCTTTGAGATTATCAGACAATATTCGGATCAGGCCCTGCAGGAAATGCAGCGCTACTCAGTATTTTTTTCTAAAACATGGCCCAAAGAAGTGTTTAGTGGTAATATTTACAATAACTTACAAATTAAATAATCTTCCAGATGCAGGAAATCCAGATTGGCTTCCTCTCTTCCTGCTGGGGGTATTCAAAACTCCACTGCCTCAAGAGAACACCTGAGTCATTCACAGGAGGACAAAGAACTTCAGCCTAGAAAAAATTTCCTTCCTCCTATTGATGCTCCTTCAGTCAACGGGGAGTGTCAGGATTTTTTGGGCCAAAGAGAGAAATAACGAAAGTGAGTGTTCAAATCTACTAAGTATTTTGGTTGGATTTGGATTTGGGGAGACTGTAAAGAAATTAAAAAGCTCTTAAAAACTTAATACTATTTTCAGCATCTATGAATGCTGTGACTGGCTAACACCGAGAAACATCAAGTCAACTGAAAAGAGGTTTAATATGCATCTCAGAGTCTTTATTAGCCAGCATCATGTGCACTTTCATTTCATGGATAATGTGGAACGGGTTTATCATTTTGACACACCAGGCTTTTTTACTGATAGGAGTCTTTTTTTGTCTGAACTAGCACTGAAGACTCTGTCTATCTTCAACAATGGAGAGCAAGTCACAGCCTCACTTTAGCTTTATGTCAAGTAATTACTGTACATTCAATAAATGCTGGTAGTCAGAGAGCACCTGCCTCACCCTCCTTTCCAGATGCTGCAAGTAGCAGGCTCGGACCTGCAGCAGCTCTGTTCAGTGCTCTGAGACTGCAGTGCCTCTGCACTGTGGTGGGAATGGAACAAGCTTCAAAGTCACAGATAATTTGAAAAAATGTAGAAAATCTAGAATGATAAAAATGGATTTTAAAAAAAAAATTTATTACTGTCAGTTTAATGTTGCCTTTCACAATCAGTAATGGGCTAAATGAAAGACAGTTGTCATCTTCACAGAAACAGTGTGGGTGACTCCCAGCCACCCATTAACAAACGCTTTATACAGAGGTTGTTTATTTCGCTGCTTGAGAAGTCCTTTCAAAGCCCAAGTTATGGATAAAGTTGAAAATATCTCCTTTCTGATGGCATGAGCGTGACAGTAACACAGAATTGGAGCAAATGCCAAAGAGGCCAGAAGCTCTCTGAAAACAAGGCACAACAATCGACTGCCTGTTCAGACACCGTGCAGGGGATTGGGTTCAGCATATGTCAGCATGACTATAGAAAAGAAATGGATTTCAACATCCAAATTTGGCAGCCACGTTTATTGTCTCAGTAAGCTGAAGCAGAGGGAGGTTAGGACTTGAGGATAATGGTCAAACCCTACGCTGGATGTAGGAACCACGTTCTCAGTTCTCTAACTCTTCCTCTCCTGCACCGTAATAAAGGGCTACATTGAAATTCAGGACTTCTGTGCTAGAGGAAAAAAAACGAGAAAGACACAACTGGAAAATTATGGTTTTGACATAATTGATATGGGAGGAGAGGTCCCCAATTCAACATAAATAAATCAAATAACTTTATGTTAACCATGTCCACAGAGTAACAAATCTTCCCTCTCTTTGTAATTTACTATGATACAAGCACTTAACAAACCCCCAACAAAGCAAAGCACACCATATTGTCATTTGTATCATCTCTCTTCTTTCCCGTTAGCAGATAAAACAAGAAAATGACAAATAGGTAGAATGCCGCACAGAAGTGATTTACAAACCTCTCATGATTTTTTAAACATCCCAGTGGCACATGTTGTTTGCCAATACAACTCAACATCAGGCAGAGCGCTTACAGCATAAACCTAAGACAGATGATAGTTTGATTATAATTTCAGAAAGCATTTCAACCTTTATTCCACCCTGTTTTTAACTGCCTGCCAATGCTGACCTAAAAAAAAAGAAATAAATAAAGGCAATCCAAGCCTGTCGCTCAGTTCAGCCATTAAGCTCATAACAAGATGTCTCTGTGCTCTTGCCAGTATTTGCAAATCTATCACATCTATCTGTGTGGGAAGAAGGGCTGAGCTCTGGGGACTATTGGACTGACGTGAAGGAAGAACTGGGATGGGATTCTTTTAAGCACTAATATGCAGCATGGGGTTTTGTCCTGGTGGTATATTGGCTCTGAGCCCTTATATTATTCATGTCCTGTTACCAAAAAAAAAACCCAACCACAAACCACTTGCATGTCAGCAACAGAGGAAAAACAAATATTCGACAGCTTTATCGCAACGAAAGTTAAAAGGCAGCTTCTGATTTTCCTGTGAAATAGGCAGGGAAAAAATCAAAAGAAAAAAAGAAAACCTTTCACTGAAGAACTTTTTTCTTTTGTTTCTTAGCCTACTTTTACTTCAAAAATTTATATATTGTAGAGGTTTTTAGTACAGTTTAGAAGGGGATTATTTTTCTCTATATGTTTATTTGATCTACAGACCAGAAAATGAAAGAGAAAAAAAGAAATCCACCCAAAAAAAAAAAAAAAAAAAAAAAAAAAAAAAAAAAATTTTCCTTAAATTTTAAAAAAAGAAGTGG
>VWZG01010603.1:1048027-1105268 GCA_013396735.1 Grallaria varia
AGAAAACTTTCCCTTAATTCTGAAGGAAGTAGTAGGTTTTGTCTTCCAAAGTGGAGTATATAAGTTTATAGTCAGTAAATCAGTAGTCAGTACAATGATTATGACAAAGTCCTCTCATATGCAAGGTATGTTAAAACAATTCACTGTACTTCAGAATCATGAAACCCTTCTGTTTGAAAACATGCTCTAGCATTCAAACCAGCACATTGGTTCGTTACTGTGTTTGTGCTATCCACAGGAAAGCTGTCGCCCTCATGTCAGGGTCACTGTGAAACAGAGATTACTATTTTTTGGAGAGCATCTAGCAAGGAGAAGGGCTGGGCTCACTTCTTGCTAGTTCAACATAAAAAGTAACTCTGAGAAAACAAGCAGCAATCACTATCCATTTGGAAACCTTCAGCTAAAGAACAACCATTCCTTTTTATCTAGTGGCACTCTCTTTGGTGTGAAGTCCCAAGCAGATTTAGCAGGAGAGCATGTCCATACTTTGTAGATCTTTATTGTCAAACCCCGTCAATTCTCCAACTTTCAGAAACTTTCACCTCAGCAGAAAAGAAATCAGTCTTTACTGGAGTCAATTGGAGCAGGCTACTCAGGAGATACACTGAGCCATCAAAAGGAAAGTGTAAAAAAGGATAGCGAATTATATAAAAACTAATATTAAGAGTACAAAGAAGAGAAGAGGAAGAAGATTTTAATTACTGATATATGCATGGTAAGAAACAAAGTAATAAAGAGGAATTAGAATTACTCATTTATGCTTATAAAATGTCTGGTCTTGATCACTCCAGAGAGGCTGATATGACCAGAAGGGAGAACACCCTATTAACTAACATTCCTTTTTCTAGATTTAGGCATTTAACTCAGTCCAACCACCATAAGCATCCCACGTAACCTACAGAGAGGATCCTCCTCCAGAGAGCGTCTGAGTAACTAAAATAGGCTCTTGCTCCAAACTGCCCTTGGCGGGGCAGGGGTTGTCTTTCTCTGGCTTTCTGTTTGGTTGGTCCACCCTTTGTTGTGTGTCCAGACCATGAAAGGCCAAGGTCAGACTGTCCCTCTCCTCCCTGTCTTCTCAAGATCCACAGGAAGAAAATCTGTGCACGCACACCAGGAGCGAGACACATCCCATGAGGTCCCCCAGTTCAACAGAAAACTCACTGGCACAGTTATTTTCTTAAGGTGGGCCCAAAACACACATGAAATTTACCCAGTTCTGAAAGCCACAGCAACTCACCCAAGGGAATTCTGTATTCAGCGTCACCAACATTACAGAGGAGCTCATCCCAGACTCCACAATGCCTAAATGAAACTGATAACACCTTGGCAACTTGCATTACATTTAAATGGTGAAATCCTAACTAATTTTTATGCACTCACACACAGTCACATGCAAGTATGTCACAGAGAGACCGAGTGCACTCACAGGCAAGTAGTGGCGATGGTAATGTGTGAGTGTGCATATTTAATACATCTTTTAAGAGGACCCAATTTCACAAAGTTGAAGACAATTATAAAACCCCATCAGCGAGGAGAAAGAAGTTAAACAGATAAATGTGAATGATAATTGGAAGGTGTTTGAAAACACTGTTTAGGCCTGCAATGTCATTACTACGAAAAGAACTTTCTCTGGTTGAAAACAAACAACCGCAAACAAAAACAAATTTAGTCTAGAAGAGAAGCAGGTATTTAAAAAACAAAAGCAAATACAATATGTAAGGAGCAGAGGAAAAATGCCAAGCTGATTGCAAAGAATATCAATAAGGAACTAAGGGGTAATTATGAATCAGAGTCAACAATCCATACGTACGATACAGAGAATTCACCTAGGTCTGCAGGCAAGCTGCATCAGCTCTGCCAAAGACAACTCAAGGTCACTTTGCATAGCAAATGTGCTTGCTGCTCACATAAACACAGTTTTCTTTAGGGAAACACAACTCGAACACCAGCCGCCTACACAGTATCCCAGTCACCCCATCATTTAATCCCTTGGCTTTATTCTGCTCCGGTCAACATTTCAGCTGTGTCCAGTTTTGACACAACACTTTATGAAAGCCACAGATAAATTGGAGAGCGCTTCGCATCACAAATACCCAAACAGGCTGTTTTCTTTGTAAGGAAAGACTGAGGCAACACTACGTGTTTAGTCTGGAAAGAAAAGGCAAAGGAGTACATAGCTGCTGCCTTTCAGCATCTAAAGATCACACCACTTCATTATTTTTCATGTATGCCAAGAAAAGGGACATCATTTGGGTAAAATCAACTGAGATTTGATATTACGAGAAAATTGTCGGAGTACCAAATTACTTACATATATGAAAACATATACATGCAGAGGTCATCAAACCCTTTTAAGTTGAAAGTTGTAAGGAAAAGTTCAACAAATTCTTCAAGGGTAACGAAGTGTATTTGATCTATCTCAACCCTTGCAGTAGAAGAAATCTAATGCCTTTCACCTTTGAATTTCTGTAACTCCCTGAAACAAGAATTAGTTAATATGACCAGTCATATACAGCTCTAATTTGTATTCATCTCACAAAAAAATAATTGTGTTGTGAAAGGAGAGCAGTCCAATGGATACCAAAGTACACACTGACAATCTCCAGACCTAAATTCTATCAGCAGTTCTGCCAGTCACTCATTGTTCAATTTCTGCTTTCTTTTTTTTTTTTTTCCCTTTCCCACATCGAAAACAAACACTTACAAGCTAAACAAGTGCTAAGCACTAACCTGATTAATTATTGTTTAAGATAGGTGACAAACTGCTTAAAGTACAGGACTATTAAGGGTTTGCGTTTTAATTACATTGATTTTACCCTAAGTCTCCCTGCATGACAATTGCTCATAGCCTTAGTTACAGTGGCAAAAGACTGTCACATTGAATCTGTGAAGACTGGGCTATTATGACAGCAAATTATGATGACAAAATTCTGTTAGTTCAAGTCTAATGAGACATTCCTGCACACACTAGGATGAATGTTAAATGATTTCAGTGTGGGTCTGTATGCAGGTTAGTACATCAGCATGATGGCAAACTGAAGTTAACACAAGTCTGCAGAGCTGACATTACAAATGTCAAGATGATTGCAAAATTATGTCACTGCAAGCGAACTATGATTAAAAAATAGGATGCTAAACACTAAAATGTGTTAAGAAAATGTAAAAATAAACCCATAGAAAATTTTACTTAGAGCAAAAAACATAGTGGATACCACTAGTGCTGCAAATCAATTCCTTGCCAAACTGGCCAGTGTTGATCAGGAGGGCACAAAGCCAGGATGAGACTACCTTAACACCTAACTGCCAATAAATTCTGAGTAATGGTATCACTAGGACAATTTTTCCACTAAAAAGCGGTAATTGCCTCTGTAGAAATATAAATAATTTTTGAAAACGAGCTCAGGATTATTGTCCTATGGCAGAATCTGGTTTGGTCATGAAATTCCTACCTAAATTTAATCACATTGATGTTTTTCGTTCTTATATTCTGGCAGGGTTAGTAGTATACGTCTAGAATTATTCACTAGGCCCAAAAGAAATTAGTCCAGTCTCAGGTAAATTCAAATACATAGGATCTACAGCATTATAAGATTAAGGAGATTAGACATTTAATATGCAGAGTGTTCATAATATTTTAATGTGATTAGATCAGTATCACCAAAGATCTGGTAGTAGGTTTCCTTAGTGCAATGTTTAATTATTACTTCTAACATAGGAGGGGAAAAAAACTGATTCAAAACCTGAAAAAGTCTTTTCTTCTGCATTTGAAGTCCTTCCTTCTCACTGTAATTTTTCTATCTACTGCTAAATATAGGAGGTACACTTCATTTTCAGTTTGACAACAGCAGGTACTTTGTGTCTTTTCAAAAGACTGGCATATCTATCTGTCTGACTCTCTATCTGTAATGTTTGCCATCTAATTACCCAAAATATTGATACTCACTTCCTGATGAATTACACTGGTGAACTTAAGTGCTTTGGTTAAATAACAAGCTTTGTCAAGTCATTTAGGTAGCGCTCAACCTTTAGATGGAAAGCGTGCATTCATTTTCTCCCATCTAGTAGAGAATAAAATGAAAAATTTCCCTTTCTTAAAAATTTACAAGTTTTTATTGGGCAAATTACACATCCTATTCAGCAAAATAACAGAATGGCAAAATCTCACTCGAAATAAATAAATCTTAAAAAGGTAACTTCTTTCAGAGGTAAATACAGAGTGGCTTGTGCATTTTTCAGAATTTTCAAAGTAGTTCCATAGCTAATAAATTAGTAATGAATAAATTCTGAAATACAGAAAAGAAAATCAAAACGATGAGTTCAGGGCTCCAAGTCACTCAGATCACAGACTGAAATTTGTAAGAGTCATTATCACTGCATACATTACATTACAATTCATGTAGCTTTACTGAAGACACGCACACACACACATACCACCTGAAGTCATGGATTTTCAGAAGACTGGGAAATCCGTACATCCAGCTACTCACTAATTTGTCTGTTGACATGGAACCTCTGCCAACTGAAGTTACCTTGAATCTGAACAGAACAGAGGAAAGAAAACACAGACTGAAAGCTACAAAGGGTGAACCATACACTGCTCCCTCACTCTGCCTCCTGATTTTAAACTTACTAAATATCTACACTCTGATGAGAATGATGTAAGAATGGTAAATTCACTGAATTCAGTGATGTTCTATAATATAGAAAAAAATAGATGGGAAAAATTACTATTTTTTTTAATCATTAATGATAAGCAACAGAAATCAAAGGCACCGAATTATCATAATGACATAGAGAGGATCCAACTAAGGAGTTTTGAAACCTAAAAGTTAAGCTTTTCTCTACAGAATTATTTCAAATATCTTAATTTTTTAAAATACTTAATTACATCAGTGCACCTTGAATTACAGGTTGGTTGCTTTGGGGTTTTGTAGCCTGTTAGTTGCTTATGCAATATGTATACAAATGCTTACCACATTAGAACCGTGGAATCACGAAAGTCCAAACGGATTATAAATTGTGTGTAAAAAAAAAAAAAAAAAAAAAAGCTTCCTTTAAAAACACTTAATGTAAGTTTAAAAATGTAATGCAGATCAGAACTGGAGCAGCTTTGTCATTAATATGGTAAACAGAAATTTTTGCACTCTTTTCTGTTACAGATCCACTAACACACAGCCTGAGTGCCTACTTTCATATGAGTAAAATGCACCTCAAACTATTTTTATGCAATAAAACTTAGCATATGCATGTTACATAAGGAAAACTAGATGATTTATTAACATTTGTTAACAATTCTCTAAAGTTAATCAATCCATGGATGATAGAGCAACATGTCCTATATGGAGGTCTACTGCAGCACCGAGATTTGGAGAACAAAGTATTGGTCACAGCCTCCATAGACTTTATGAGAGACACAGATGACTAAATTTATCCAATATTATTTTAGGTGCTTCATGGGAATTTGTCTGGCCCATACTCCCTTCTTCTGAAAGGCACAGACCTATAGACTTTGTGCGAGACCCACCAGACCCAGCCAGAACTTCCAGTCCCTGTCAAACATTTTAAATGGCCTGTGTATAAATGCTTACCAATCCAGCACAAGTATGACTACTTTCTTCTTCAAAAACAGAAAAGATATTTCAGATTAAAGTACCCTCTCACTTCTCAATCATTCCAATTACTTGTTTTCCCTGTTTGATAAATACACCCATATAAAATTTCTCATAAGAATATGCTTGACCAGAATATAGATGCATCAAAGATTATCACAGAAAGAAATATTTTTAAGCCAAAATATACAAATAGACTTGAAATGATTTAATGTTGATACATGTTTCAAGTACAAAATTCATCAAAAACCACAATAAGTACTTCAGCAACTGTGCAAAGCTGTTTCAGTATCAGCTGGATAAAACCTGCCAATGCAATGCCTGTTTTTTTTTAAAACCCCTTCTGGAACTAAAAACCAATCTATCTAACCATGGCACCAGTCTAATTTTCAGAAATTGCGACAAGAATAGAATTAACAGACACAGATATTAGTGTGGAAATGTAGTTCACAGGGAGAAACCACACTTCTTGTGTCTGGTAGGGTTCTTTGAAGGGGTCAGTGAGCACACAGACAAGAGAAACCTAGATTTCACAATTTAAAGAATTCTCAGTACTGCTTCATTAAAGACCTGAAAGAAAGAAAGATGTCATGGAATAGGAGATCTCCTTTCTCTCATTAACAAATTGTTACTACACAAAGGTGCCAAAAGCTTTCTCAAATGTGTATGTCACCAGACATGTATCACAGACCAGTGCCGGAACTGGTCAACACAAAAGGTACACTGATTATCATTACATGGAACTAGAAAAAGGAGGCAACTTTCTAGTTTCCTAATAGTGCCAAGGTATTCAGGGAAATAAAAATGAAAGTTGGCTCCAGAGAGATGCAGAAGAGTCTTGGAGTGTCAACTGGGCAATAAAAAAGACATATGAAATTCAATATTGAGAATACGTGGAGAAAAAGAAATCTCAAATTTACGTACTCAGCATGGGCTCTGAACTAGTTATTACCACTCAGGAAAGACATCTTGGAGTTATAAAAGGTCTATGAAAATATCAGCTCCATCTTAGAAGCTGTCAAAAAGCAAATCAAATGCTGGTCATTACTATGACAGAAATAGAGAGCACCATACAAAATACCATTATGGTATTATTTAAAGTCTTCAGGTGTTCAGACTTTGAATACTGTGGGCTGTTCTACTTCCCCTATCACTAAAAAGATATAGCAGGAATAGTAAGGACAACAGAAATGATTGAAAGCCAGGGAGAAATGGCGTCCATGTAAAGAATTACTGAAGAAGAGTCTTCAAGGTAAGGTGAGGGGAGGGTGAATGAGCATGGAAGTTAGGTCCTCTGAACCTGACAAGGAGGAAGAGATTGCCCAGGGGACGCACACTAACAAAGGAGCACAGTCTTGCATATGGAGGGACTAACCATCTGAAGCATGCCAGAAATGGGCTGAGGCCCAAACAGGCACGTACAAGTCCAGGAAGAGGCCCTGATGCCATCACTGACAGTTCTCCAAAATCATCTGTTCAATGTGCAGAGTGGCCAGAAAGACCTGACCCAACGCTGGGCCCCCCACGTGTGCTGGGAGCAAATCAGAAGGGTTGGCTTTGCTGCTCCAGAAGCCTGTGGTGTGTCCGTACCTGCAGGGTTGTGTGCAGGGCTGGTCTCCAGGAGGATGCAGTGGAATTACAGAAGAGCAGCTGGAAACTATCAAGGGGCTGTAGGTCCTGCCTTATGAGCAGACTCAGAGCTGGGATGTTTCACATTCTAGAGAAAACTCAAGGGAGACAGGACAGATAGGACTGAGGCTTGAAAAGTTAGCTGCTTAAGTTATTTACCGAATCTTCTAGTACAACAACTAGAGGTATATAATGCCCAAGTGGTTTAAAGGACAAAAAGAAAGTATTTCTTCAACCACTGGGCTATCAGCTTCTGGATTTTACTGCACAAGGAGTTGACTGAGGCAGATGTTTATTACTTGGTTTAAAACAGAGTTTGATAAATTCAAGGACAACAGGTCTGTAAACAGACACTAAAAAGGAATGGGGCCAGAATGAAAGCTCTAGCATTTTTAATACCGTAATTGTAGGTGCTGGGGGAAGATGAGAAAATGGACCTCAGAGAGTGTCCAGGCTTATGTGGTCTCCCTGATTATCATCTCCTCCTGCCATTTTGTGGAAAAATAGCCCTTGGCTCAATGCACAATTCTTCTGACCCAGCAGGACATTTTGTCTGAACTTAAGTTACATGGAAAAGTAGACTGCAGCTGAACATAACTGAGGTGTACTAAATCATGACTCTTTAGAAAAGATGAACAGAGAACAATTTTTCAGTGTCTCTCTTAGCTCAAGAGCTGGATACAAGAGAGAAAAAAAAAAAAAAAGAAAATCAGCAGGTGGCTGGTTCAAAACAAGCAAAAAGAAGTGCCTCTTCACACTGCGTGTAACTAAGTGATGGGACTGTGCCACTGGATGCCGTGGATGGCAAGGGCTCATATCACTCAGCCACCCTGGGAGCTCAGCCTTCACCCCAGTCTGTTCCCTGGCACCAGCAGAATCAGTGTGGAAATCAGGTCTCCTTGAACCCTCCTCTCAGGTGCTCAGTCATTTCTTTAAGGAGAAAGTAACTGGACACATCACCTCCCTGTGCCCCACTTCAAGTATGAAACAACACTCTGCAGACAACATTGTACCAGCTCTTCTCACCTCGACAGATGAAGTCGTATCTTTATGTCCCCTGCCCCAGTGCCTCTCAGGCAAAATGTGGCTGGTCGGCTTTGATGGGAACAAGTTAAATCACTGGTATTATTCTCATCTTTTGTAGCTACAACCACCTCTGAATTTAATAGTGCTGTGTGTTTTAGTACAGCAGTGTTTGCATGACAAAATATTAAAAGGCTTCCCACCTTTTTACCATATACTCTGCTTTCAAGGGTTTATAGTTTAGCTGGGAAAATGCTCCCAGCTGAAGATCAGCATTCAAAGTCTCAGTGTGGAGGCAGCATTTCATTTCAGTTGTGAGAGGGAAAACAGTATGTCATTTTTATATCTATCAATAGAAGGCTTCAGCAGGGCTTTTACTTTTTGGATTTTTTTCCTGTTTTAAGACATTTTCCTGTTTCAAGTTAAGCAACTGGATGTATTAATAAGTGACAACCATTGATGACAGCATGAACAAGAAAAGGTGACTGTCTTTAAAAAAAAAAAAAAAAAAAGATGCTACAAAATTAGTGTACCTTTTCCGTAGTTTCACATGAAACACAAAGGCACAGTTCTGTAAAGCATAACAATGTAGTCATCACTACAGGATGCAGCGTTGACAAAACTGAAAGAGATTTTAAATACTGGGTTCCTACCTTTACATTCAGGAAAAAAGAGAAACACTAACAGCAGGGACATGTAAAACAGAGGAATTCTTAATTTATAATTTCCAAAATCTTGCAAGGAATCAAAGAACTGTTCTTCACTTTAGAGAATTCATGGCTTAAAAGAGGGTATCAGCCTTTGCTTCCCAATTCTCAAGTTGTATTGGTTGTTTTCACTGATAGTACTTCAGAAATATTTACTAATTATGTAGTCATTATATCAAAATATCTTGTTTATTAACATAACATTTTCATTTCTTCACCTATTTTCCTACCTGCAAACATACAGAGAAGTAGATTTGTCTGCAGTCCCAAAACATGGATCACATACATATACATCTTTATGGAATTCAATTCATGGCATGGGAGAGAATAATTCATTTCCAATGTCTATCACCAGAGGAACTGAAATAATAAAATATTCTACTTTATTTAAGGTTGCGTGCCATTCCCTTCTCTCAAGAGCTTCATTAGAAACAGAGAATGTTAGAAAGCAGAAGGAAATAACCACACGTTAGAAATAACCATCCCTACCTATTAAAAAAATCACATTGAACAGAAAAACCAATAAATACATGTGGGGGTATATATATACATATACACAGATGGTAATATATACACGCATGCAAACATACACAGCTATGGTATTATTTTAGGGTGGATATATAGACATGGAGTGTGGAAGGAAAGGGTAAATGTCCAGGACTCCTTGCAATATGGAGTTTGACAGAAATAGGATAATTCCTACACCTGGTGCTAGAATGGGCTTGTAGGCACCTTAGTTTAAACCAATCTGGAAGTAAGGGAAAGTTTAAGATTACTGAAGTCTTCCAGGTAGCCACAGTACACAAAAATACTCCAGTGCATATTCCACTGAGGGGTAAACATGTCTCCTTCCCGGTTGACAAACTGCATGAACCAGTGCAGAGTCACTTAATGCACAGCCATCAGCCCAGGCATGATTTAATGATGGATGATGCAAGTCATGAACCACCGTACGTGCTCCTTGTGGTGACAGTTCTTAATTTAATTTCTAGGGAACTCCTCACCTATCAATCTTTGAATTGTCTGTGTCTGATCCTTGTTCAGGAAATATGCCTTGACATAATCAACTTTATCAATTATTGCACAATAGCTAATCTCTTGCTACAGAAGAAAACATTGAGAAGGCGTAACGGCATTACCATGAGAATACTTCACCTGTCCCCTAAATTATTCCTAGACTATTAAGCCTCAGAGCTCAATATAGCTCAGAAAATTTCACTGATGGGCTTCTCCAGGGCATTACTACCAGATTACTCCCATGATTGGATGACAGGATATGTTATAAACACACACAATTGCTTGAAAGATATTAATTGCAATGTATGCTCTTCTGCTAAGCTCTTGCCGGCAGCAATATCAAAATGAAATCCCTTCAATGCTGTTTTCATATGCATGGATATCATTAGAATATTCTCATGGCAGCTTGCATCGAAAGCAGTGTTCTCGTCTTCCAAGTGAATCCCGTGGTCTGTGCCAGTTATCTTGGTGGTTGCCTACACGGGGGAATTTGTGCAAAGTAAGGCTGTGTTTGAATTTACTGCTCAGTAATTACTTCAGACAACTCTGCATGTGGACCACTTAGTGCGAGGAAGCTCTTCTGCCTTAACTCAGGAAATGGTGTTATCTTACATGGGGGTGCTTTGGGGGCTCAATTAAAAACGTCAGAGGAGGGTTAAGCTATTTTGTCATTGTAGAAATCACACTAGGGTTTTGTGTGCCTCTCTCCACCTGTGGATATACCCTTATAGATTATCTCCCTTTCTATGTCCTTAAACTGCTTTTCCTTTCAGCCTCACCTCTACTATGTAAAAATAAATAGCCTGCCATTGTAAGGTAAAGATTTATTGGCTCCACCAAAAATATCCTAAGTTTCAAGTTCAAGAGAGGCCAAGGTTGTGATGCATGAAGCTTGGTTTCACTTGCCTGATCCATTCTGCCAAAAAGTCTACCCTAACAATTTCTTTTCATAACAAAATTCTTAGAAAACAGATGTAAGCCTTCAGTGTGTTAAGGGCATAGTTTAAAAATATTTCCCTCAAAAAGTAAAGCATTGCCAAAAATACATCCTCTTATGTACAAATAGCATCAATTCATTCAAAATGCAGTTTATGAACTTCCATGAAAGAGATGCATCCTCGAGACAAACAGGACATGAGGTTCCAGAACTCTGAAAAAACATGGTTTTGGGGTAGTTTCTAACAAAGGTTCTTCTATTTGAGCAGGTTTGCTTTTATTAACTGAGAGTTTAAAAATTCCTCCGAGCTCCAGGGTGAATGAAAAAACAATTGAATTTTTATTAGATATGTCTCTTTGATATGATGTGGAGGTACTGAAAAAAGGGGGACCCCTTTGCTTCTCTCCCCTCACCCCCTGCATCTATACACCCCATGTTAATACACGCACACAGACTGGAATAACAGGTTTCAAATATACAGAGACCCTGGAGAGTCAATATTAATGGAACTTAAAAAAGCATGTAAAAAGACAACCGAGAAAACCAAAAACATTAAAAAAACCCATGCTAAGGGGTTGAGAGAATAATAATAAGAGACTATGCACTCAGTTATGCTGCCAGAAATGCTCTCCTTAGACGGGGGTGATTTAATCCCGCAGGGACCGACTGCAGCGGAGGTGGAGGTGTGCATGCCCAGCTGCCCACCAGCCTCATTACACAGCCAGGCTCCCTCTCCTTTGTAAGACAGACTCCTAGAAGACTTTGGAGGCTTTGTGAAGGCAGAATGGGGAATAAATGCTGCACGGTGGGCGTTGGGGGCTGAATCTTGAAAGGAACATTCCTCTGGGGGCCCCTCCAGGGTCCAAACCTCTTGGAATATGCACTTATGTAAAACCATCGTGTTGCTCTGTGTAAAATGAACTCGTTTTGGCCCAAGAGCACAGGCACGGGGTGACCCCCATAGTCCCAAGGTCATAAGCCACTCAGGAGCAGTAGCCCTTCTCATCAGACTCACGCAGCTTGGGCAAAACCAATTTTCAGGGTAATAATGAGCCACTAGCAAGCATATTTATAAAACCACGCTAATTCAGGTGCGACAAAGGATTACAGAATAAGGCATAAAGCATGGCAGCACGCATGCCAAAGTGATCCCACACTCTCCATCCTAGAGCACGAAGGAAGAGACCACTAACAGCAACCACACCTTCCTTGCAGGAGAGGACTTGAGGGTGAGGGGAGGCCGTAATGACTCCCTGAATTCCCCCTCTCCAGGCTGAAATCTTCCACCTTGACATGCAAAGGGATAACAGGAAAGTGAGCTCACATCAGAGAAAATGGTACATACTAGAAAGTCAGTCTATAATTAAAAACTGTATTTATGACCATAAAGTATCCATAGCATTGTAACTAGGCAAAGGATTCTTTGATTGGACTGATGAAATTTTAATTAAACTAAGAAAACAGTGTCGATTTGCCCAGCAGCTCTGCTACTTCCACCCACAGAAATGTTCTGATTGTATCAAACCGGTGAAGATTCGGTCTGCAACTCAGGTGCAACAAAGCTGTAATGGACTTATTACAAACCAAACCAGTCAGAAGTTCTACAGATAAATCTGAAACAAGATCACTTAAGAATAATTCATCACAGAAAGGAAAAAAAAAAAATTATGGGCTCCAAAGTATGACTGATTTGAACAATGTTTTGCCATAAAGATTGAATTGATTCCTCTTAGGAATGGGAACTTGAATTTTACTGTGTGCCTAGGCACGCTTACGACATTGTGCAGAGAGATCTAAATTGTCACTAACAATATCGACAGGACCAGTGCCATAGAAAACCAGTGACTTCCTCAGTGTCAGGTATTCTGAAAAATTGCTAGATGGGTAAAATGAGTTAACTCTAGAAAACTGTAAGGACAAGCTGCAGGGAATAGGGATTTAACTGGAGGTAAAGATGATAGGGTATTCATACCTACTGGGCTCCCTGCCCATGAATGGGAGAAGCTTATCAGAAACACACCAAAACTTAAACCAGTAACTTCTGGACAAGAATATGCAAGATCATCCTTAACACTAAAGGGAGCCAATGCAAAGCAACAGTAAAAGAAACAAGATTTTCTGAAAAAATAAAATTCCCCTGATTCCTCTTAATTATGCAAAAATGAAGACAGGGCTCATTTTCATTATCTAACCAAATGCAAACTGGGGAACAAAAGTGATTTCCCCCCCCCCAAACCACCAAACGACCATGTATTGTAAATATCCTCCCTCTTCTTCCAATCACATAATTGGAAGGTTATTTGCACTATTTTATATAGTACCTGGTATGCATTACAGTAATTGGGCAGAGATTTATTAAGAGGAGGAAGCACACTGGAGGCTGCACTACCAGATGATGAACTTCTGTCATGTGCTGTGGCTCAGGCATCCCTGTCGGGTCTGAGCTGCACTTTGCCATGTAATGAAGCAACTTATTCAAAGCCCTGAACTTAATTAGCGGTACAGTGAGGCAAATAACTTGCAGTGAATAAATCGTCAACTTTTCTTCTTTCTATTCATGAACCTTCTGTGATTAGCAAAAAATTATTCTTGCAATTATTCAAATTTAATTCACCATATTATTAAAATAATATTTAGTCTACAGCTCATTCACCAGGAGCACGAATGTTATAAATGAGTTTATTAATTCTGAATATCTGAGTAGATCACATGGTTCAAGGTGTAAAGATCAGAATCAGAGTGTCCGGGCAATTACCTGCAGCACTGAGGTTTACATTAACTTCCCTGCTTTATACTCTGAACACTGAATAAATGTTGGATAAATTAGTTGTCATCGGTCCACTTATTCGCTAAGCACTTTTGGAAGAGAAGTATAACCAAGGGAAAAGTATTGCATGCAAGGATTTGTAAGGGAAAGAGAAATACAGGCAAAAAGTTATGAATGGAAAACACCTGCATTTTTCACAAGTTCAAATACAGAGACTTCTGGACTGAAGCTGCTAGCAGCCTCCCAGTTAGTAACATGCCTGTCGACAGGAAGAGAGCTCACGAGAGGATGCTTCACTCCAAAATGTACTTGTAAGAATGCTGATAAATCTGAGCCAGCATTTAATAATAACCCAGCCCACCCAGCACAACTCCTGCACGGGTATATTCATAGCGCCAGAAGTACCTAAACCAAGAGCTTGGCACCCTGCCTCTTGTGCTGCCCTTAACCCCTTCCGAGACCTCTGTTCTTATTTTTCTTTCCTCTCTTCTCTGAAGAATTTATTTCAGAAGATCACCTGCAGTTGTGGTCTTTCCACCAGGCCTGCTGCCCCTCCTCAGCTCCAGTGGTGGGTGAGGGAAGAAATCTGAGTGCTAATGAAAAGGACATTTTGGATTATGGAATAAACCCTTCACTCAAAGACGGAGGGAGACTTTTTACCACAACCTGTAGTGACAAGAGCCAGTCCTTTTAAACTGAAAGGGGGTAGGTAGATTTAGACTGGACAAGAGGAAGAAATTTCTCACAATAAGAGTGATGAGACACTGGAACAGTGGAGAAGTTGCGGATGCTCCATCTGTGGAAGTGTTCAAGGCCAGGTTGTATGGAGATTGTAGGTAGTAAAAGATGTCCTTGCCTATGGACCTGATGATTTTTAAAGGCCTCTTCCAACCCAAACCATTCTGTGATTCTTTTAAAAAAAGCACAGAGATGAGAGCAAAAGATGAGCAGAGGCATGAAACAATTTGCATACTAAAGGAGGGAAAAAAAGCAGACTGGGAGTGTTTACACTGAGGGGGAAAAGAAAAAGAAAAGTTGTTTGCAAGCAACTAAGCAGGACTCTTGTGGCGGAGGGGACAGAGATATGTCCTGTCCACCACATCAAAGCCCTGGACCCCCAGGGAAGCCAATGGCCTGAACCACCCGTCTGCAGCAGCTGTCCTCGGAAAAACCTGCATGCACGGGGGGCTCACATGGCTTGAACTTGGCCACCAGGATGGGGGGGACTCAGCAAATACCCACGACATGGCAAGAGTGCTTTCAGCTCAGCCACAGGTGTTGAGAAAAAAATCAAAGAAGAGCACAGAGTAGTGAACAGGGTTTATCAGCTGAAACGGTGAAAATGGGGAATTATTGATCGGCACATCTGTAACAAGGGGAATTTGGGGCTTGCTGTCTTTGCGATCTTTTTACCTGAGAAAGCAAAGCAAATATGTCATTTAAGGCACAAAATAGTACCTGTAGCTTAGTCCTTGATAATCGAGAGGCTGGAGAGTGCTTCAGCCCAGCTCTGGAGCAGCTCCCAGCCCTGTGCACTCCAGGACACACCCCTCTGAGAAGGGCACACACTGGCGGTCTCCCCGGGTCATGATGGTGCCTGCTGCCTACAGAGATTGCTTTGAAATAAAAGATTTTCTACAGATAATTGTCAAACAGACAGCACCATACGACAAAAAAACTTCTGGTCTGACTTGGTAAGCAGTCTCTGTAGTCTTATTAATTCCTAACAATTTTTATGCCATGTATTTACGTGTTGTAGACACCATTTGAAGTGTCTTTCTAGCTCAGAACTAACTAATGGAAACAACCATAAGATGTCATAAAGGAGACTTCCCCTAGCTGGAAACTGAAAAATTTTTTAGCAAAACATAAACACAGTTGGGCACATTCTCTTTTTAAAATCCAGACTGAAGGCAGAGCACGTATGAGATTATATAACAAGAAGTGAGAAGCATAAATGTGTTCTTGTTTATAAATGGATGCCATACCTTCCCACCTGTCTCAAGTACAGAACAGGTCAGAAGAATGGAAAGGTGCTTCTGTTATGATAGACTCAATGTAGGGGACAGGCTTTTTTGTTTGAAGGGACAGACAGGTAGCCCATCCCCACTCTGCTGCTGTGGTCCTGAGGGAATCTACCTCTAAAATCTTTGCAACATCTCTTGACACCAACATGTTACTATCACTTTAATAATTTATTATGATCAATCCACTCCAAAATCCAATGTGTAGCTGAAGCTTTAACACCACCACCCTGTGAAAATTCCCCATAATCTGAACAAGATTTCAGTTAGCTTGTGTCAAAGTTCAAACTTCTGTGAGCTCAATTCAAGCTCTTTTCCAGTCAACCAGTTGCACATATTGAACGATATCTATTTATGCTCAAACGTATAATGAAAATACTGTTTCTGCTAATATAATTACGCAGGAGGGCTGTTCAGTTGCCTGTGCAAAATGAGCTGATGGTTATGATTTAATTTAGTGGACAAGAGACAATACTGTAAGGAATCCTAATTGTTCCTTTTTACTGGAGGAACCTGAATAGAAATGAAAAGTAATGTGCCCTACACTTCTGCGGTTCGGGAAATGATCCACAAGAAAGCCTAGTTTAGAAAAAAAAAAAAATCAAAAAAGAGAAAGAGAAAGGAAAGTGTCAACTTTCATATTCAACAATGAATAATACACAGACATGTCCACAGTGATCTGAATAATTCAGCACACAAAATTAAAGCATGTTTCACATCTGCCACCATAAAAGATAAAGCTATCTAGTCTGTTTTAAAAGTATAATGATTACAAGAGAACACTTCTGAGTCACACTCAGGTCTAGTTTGAGTGCCAACCTGTGCTACCCACAAAAGAACACCTCAGAGCTATGGATTGAAAGAGCTCCAGCTGCAAAGTTTTAATTAACTTGAAACAAGCAGCAAACTTTTAAAAGTGCCACCTGTTACCAATAAACCCCAGTGGTACTGAGCAATTGTTCAAGACCCCTGCACCCCTGGGACACCTCCACCAAGTGAGAGGCACAAAACTGACCATTGTGGTGGCCTCTGCAGCTTCTTCCCAGTAGGAACAGCCCTGGCCTCACCCACCCTCCCTACACCCCATCCTACTCCACTGCCAAGCCTTCTGCACGTGATTTTGGGATGCCAGTCTAGAAAGCATCCAGACTTCTTGACTTTCTTTGTGCAAAGTTGCAACAACACACAATCTGAGACTACAGCTGGTTCCAAATGCACTGATTTTCCAACAAATGCTTCTTTTCCAAGTGGAGAATGACCGGCGGAGAAACACCAAATGGTTCCAGTAGGTCCATATGTCTTTCAAATTTTGACCAAGATGTGATGAGAGAGAAAATACAGTAAGTAGAAAATTCCTTCCTACCATGTGGATGATATGTGACAGCCAGGGCTTTACTATATCACTACACCTTATGTATTCTACCTGATGTAAAACTGGGTCCGTGTCTTTTTGGGGAGTCAAGGAGGGCACGTGGAGGAGTGCAGCTGCTGCTGCAAGGGGGCACTTTGATCCCAGTCACAGTGAAACAGCCCCTCATTCCAACTGCTGAGAGGTGCCAGCCAGCCCGTGCCACTGGCAGGGACCCACCTGCTGTGGGCCAGGCACTGCCTCTGTGCCAGCCACCCATGAGCCAGCTGGGGACAAATGGCTCAGCACCACGCTCTGGACAAGCACCAGAAGTGTTTCCTGGAATCTCTGAAACATTTCTCATAAAGGAACAGTACAGTTACACACGTCAGTGCCTTAGTATTTTATGTTGAGACCTATGGCAAACAATACTTTTTAATCAAATTATTGTTTTTAAAAATGCTGCAAGGTGCATATTCCTTCAATAGAGAAGTATTGCTGCTAGCTAGTTTTCAAATGTAAATTCTCTAAAGCCTTGATTTCGCTTTTGGGAAAAACAACTCAGATTTTCTCTAAATAAACCTCCATAAAATCTGCTGCATTGTTTTCATTTTAGAAAGTTACTTATATTGGAAAAAAAACCCAAAAAATATAAACTCCCACCAACCTCCCCCTCTAATCTCTATGTGGAAGTCACTATGTTTTTCATCAGTGAACAACCAAATCCTTTCTTCTTTGGTACTCTGGTGTATTAACAGGTGGCCATAGCCCCTAGCTGCATGAAACTACCATATGCTACAGAGATCAAAATTAATAAACTAACAGTACAACGTGCCAGTTTATTGTGCTTGTATTTAACTTTAGTTTTCTTCTTAGTGTTTTTATTACTATAAAGACATGTTTGGTGCTTCTTAGGTTTAATATCAGTAGCTCCAATTTTGAATTGCTTGTTTTAGCCCCATACCAGCTAAGTAGATGTACAGAAATATATTTCTGACACTACATTTCAAAATACCACTTCACTTGTACTCCTCTATGACTCTCAATTCCATACACTTTAAATGCTTTAACGGTGGAAAAGTTAACAAATTTCCTCTGACATATGATTATGTGCACAATAATACATGATCTGAACCTCATTTAACTGTACAAATTCAATTCTTGTTAAATTCTAACCAGCCAGAACAAAGAATCACATACAACCTTCTGCTCCCTTCTCCACTTGGCACCTTTAATGACTCTTTTTAAAAAATTCTCTTTCTCTCTCCATAAAAACTGTTAATAATTGACAAAGAACCCACTGACGCAAACACTAGATGAATGTGGAAATCACAAAGCATATCTTCATGTGGATTAAATGAGCAGAGGTGCCTCCAAATATAGCTGGGCAATGCTTATCGTACTCTTCAGTGAGCCTCAGCGCTGGCTCCTGAATTGACGCATATGCCAAAAACGACACAAAATTCCCTGTCCAAGACCAGGAGGAAAACATTGTCCATATTGTAAACCACTTGCATGACAATTATGGCCTTGAATTACTGGCCTTCTGTTCATATGAGTGATCAGTACTCCAGTGAGTAGTTTCACCAATTCCTCAGCCACTGCTTGTATACAGATGCACTGTTGAAGGGTGTTGTCCTACTGAGTGGGGTGACTGCCAAGACTTACAGGGTCCAGCACAAGTTTTATGTTGAAGTCACACCAGCTCAGACCCTGTGTCCAATTGGGGTCTTGACCCCTCTATTTAGAGCATTTCCCAAGAGCAGCCCCAGCTGTCCTCTCTCCTGACATTTCTGGGAGGACCTGTCCTTTGCTGTCTGACCTCTTTCAGCTGCTCATGGGCTGTCCTGCTTTTAGCAAGAAGTTCTGAAAACACTGTATACACCCTTTTGACCTGCATCTTGCAATCTCACCACCTCACCCTCAGGGCTGGTGCACATCAGCGCTGCGAAGAGCAGCCTGTTCTGGGTTAGGGACAGGTTACACACAGCTGCAAGGTAGTGCCAAGGAGAGCCAAGGTTTATCATGTGGGTGCAGGGCTATCCCCCCATGCGTACAGCAGTGAAACAATGGAAGTAAATAGCAGAATTCACTGATTTTTTTTTTTTTCCCCTACCTTACTCCTACAACCTCCCGACCACTAAGAAAAACATAGCACCCTTTTTGACAAGCTCCTTCCCCAAACCCTATTTCAGTTTTTCTCCCCGTTCTCAATGGCTAGGACAGAAGGAGCAGAGGCAGAGGTATTAATCCTTCCTTAAAGTACTAGCTCAAACCCAGTGAAATCGATGGAAAAACTTCCAGTGATTTTAATAGACTCAGATCACAGCCCTCAGCAGACATGAGCTGTCTCCAGCACACCATCCTGGAGAAGAGAGCCAGACAGGCAGACGTGCCTTCTGCTTCCCACTCAGGTAGGGTCGGTGTCAGCCGAGTCAAAACTGCTCGGTTGCTGGGACCCCAGGACACACCGGCAACTTCAAAGACACAATAGAAAACAAAGTTAAAAAACCCCACATACTAATCCGGTTTGTCAATATGCACGGACCTCACTGAATTTTGTGATTCATGCCTCCAAACACAGGAGTTTTGTTTTTTTTTTTACCCTCAAAGAGATTGTGTTGATGTTTTCTAAATAAAGCATCTTCATGTTTAATTTCCAAATGACACTTCAAAGCTAGATGAATTATTTCACTGGAAAGCTTTTCCATAAGGAGCTTTTCAAAGGATGCCAATTCTTGATTTTTGCAGGAAGAAAAAAAAATGACCTTTTTTTCCCTTTTTTTTTTTTTTTTTTAAATTGCATGATGCAGCCAGCATATAATTTTGAGTCAACTATTTATACAGATCTCATCCGAGATATTTGGTTAAAATGATGGAAAAACATCTTTTTCACCTATGACACACCAAAACTTTTGAGATACCACTAAAATAAGAACCTAATCCGTTAGTCATTACTCAGGAAAAAGGCTATAAAAGTTAAACACAAATTTCATCCTAGAGAAGGCAGAAGAATGAGGCTATAAACAATATGTGGCTTTTCCACAGTCAAGCCACTCTTAATTTTTATCCCTTGTTTTCATTTTAGTTTATTCTTAGTTCCATGCTAGCTCAGTGTAAGCTTTATTATCATTGACGTACACCAGAATGCTCTTACGAATTTATAAGAACATAATTCTGCTAATCTAAACATTTTTTATTTAGAATCAAGTTAACGCTCACTCTGTAAAATAATACAGGTACTAATGGTTAATACAATCCTAATAGCCAAAATACAATAAAAAAACCCAAACCAAAATGATAAGTTGCAGAGAAAGCATCTTCCAATACCTCAGCCTTGCAGATCTACTTCAATTAATGTTTAAGGAGATCTGAGACATCATAAAATAAATGTAAGTACTAAGTTTCCAAGAAACATAAACTGAACCGTAATTCCATTGCACACAAACATATTCAATCTTCTAAAAGAGCTGAACTGTGGTTTCCAGTATTGGCAGAAGGCCCTCTTATAATAACATTACACGTATACTGTAGTTCCTTCGATGTCTTTCATATTTTTTCATAAACAAAATTACAGTGACAGTGCAGTTCATTACAGGAGGTTTCATTAAAGAACTGGTTTATTTTAAGAGAACACCAGCAGAGAACTGTCTTCAGGGATGGAACCGAGTAAAAAGTCTGATTATGCCTCCATGAAAATCAGGTAGAAATTATGCAGGATTTTGACACTGTAACACAGGCAAATCCTCTTAACAGACACAGGGAACAAACTGTTCCACTGTGACAGCGCATTAATAAGCAGGTGCAGCCCTGTCAAGTCACTTCAAGATGACAAGTTTGGCCCTCACGAGAACTGGCCTCCTGGTCTTTCCCAGGGCACGCAGTGCCCCAGCTCCAGCCCCCAGCGCTGGAGGAGGGATGCCAAGGGGATCACAGAATCATAGAGTGACTTGGGTTGGAAAGGACCTTAAAGATCATCTCGTTCCAACTACCCTGCCATGGGCAGGAGTGCCATTCACTAGATCAGGTTGCTCGAAGTCCCATCCAGCCCAGCCATGAACAGTTCCAGGGATGGGGCATCCACAGTTTCTCTGTCAGTCTGTTCAGTGCCACACCCACTAATGAATTTTTTTCCTCATACCTAATCTAAATCTACTCTTTTTTCCATTTAAAGCCATTCCCCTTTGTCCTATCACTACATGAGCTTGTAAAAAGTCTCTCTCCATCTCTCTCATAGGCCCACTTTAGGTACTGGAAGGGACTCTAAGGTCTCTCCAGAGCTTTCTCTTCTCCATGCTGAACAACCCCAACCCTCTCAGCCTGTCTCCACTGCAGAGGGACTCCAGCCCCATGACCCTCTCCGTGATCTTGCTCTGGACTCACTCCAACAGGTCCACATCCTTCTTATGGTTGGGGGCCCCAGAGATGGACACATACTTACTCCAGGTGGGGTCTCATGAGAACAAAACAGAGGGGGAGAAGCTGTGCCAAGGCGCAGTAGCAGGGAAACAGGAGCTTTTCCCTTGCTACAGCCGAGTATCATGGTTGGCAAAAACCCCCATCCATCTTCTTTTGCTATTAGGGCTGCACCTCACTCTGCAAAGAGCAGTAAAGTGGGGTCTCTCAAAAAATTTCTTTTATTTCTCCTTTCCTTGCCAGTAATACCACTGCCTTCTGAGTGACTGGCTATTTTTGTTCTTTTTTTTTTTTTTTTCTGAGTCTGCTGCTTCTCGTTCACAAAAAATAATCTCCAGTTAGGGATTAATCAACTAAAAGGTCACCTCACTGCTCAGAGTTTTCAAAAACTTAATCCAAGCAAATGTGATATGGTAGGTGTTTTTTTTTTTTTACTGTGTTTCTCAGTTGAATCAGATATGCTGTTTCCTATTGTTACTGCAATTTACCTCCCCAGTATATGCTGTTAAGACAAGACACAATCAACACCATCTATGACTTCAGGCAATGGGTTGATGGAAGAGTAATTTCTCATTTTATTTTGTTGTTGACACTATTTTCACTCTGCTCTCTGGCATGACAGCTTTGAGATATCTGCGATAAAGATATGCAGTCAACAGCATTACTGGTTCAAAAATACTCTCCCCCCAGAAAAATTGGTTCCAGGATTCCAAAAATCCTATTTTCAATCTTCCTCCAGAAGGCAAACATAATTGTCCTTTTCAACCTGGGCCCCAACAAAGTACCCAAAGTCACACACAAAAAAAGGCATTTCCCTGCTATCATTTCCCCTAAAGAGAGGGGCAGTGGTTGAGTACAGTGACCTATCTTCTTGTACACTGAAATCCACACACTGTGGGCTATGTCTGTAACCCAGCCTGCAGCACAACGCATCAAGCTATTGCCTCTGACTTATGGCCACAACACCTGTTAAATGTGAGGTCCTTCCAGGTTGTTATGTTTTCTTTCAACAACTTCCTTGGAAAAGAATAGTGAGGAGCCGTAGGATAGATTTTCATCACTCCATGAGGTTGTCAGACTTGTTTTCCTTTAATGACAGTATGAATATATAACTCACTGTGTTTTCTGAAACATGTTTAATGCATGATATATTAAGAGCTGTAGAAAACACAATATTAGAATTCTAACATGAAAAATAATAGCATTATGGCTCATTACATCCTCCGTTGCAGCCATCTGAACTGTGAGTAACGTACTGTCATCCTGTCATCTAATTCTATAAGATCTGTGATCATGTTGTACATGATGTCATTTATTTCACAGAGGATAAAGCCTTCTAGTTCTGAAGCAGATCGTAAGTGCTTGCTACTGGTCACCTGAGAAATACACTCAAATCTAGACCTGCAAAATCAGAAGAAACCAACGAAAAATCAAATCAAAAGTGGAAAAGAACCTAATCAAAGCCTTAAATATATAGTGGGATTTCTATTTCCAGTTACAGTAGCAAATCTTGTACATTTACTCAAAATACTTAAATATTCACATCGTCTTTAAAACAAAGGATGGGTTTTTTCTTGACTCCAGACAGTCCCGATTTTTAAAATTTTTAACATGGTTTTGAAAACACTGGTATCATCACACTCCTACAAAGAACATCTTCAGAGAACATCAGAACAACTCTTTCAGTCTTGCTTTTTCCCTGCTGCTACCTTTGCCTACCCTTTGATTAAGAGAAGTTCACATATTGCTGTGGGTTTACCACAGACACAGCTTTTTCTTAAAAATGTTCATTGAAAACACCTGTTAGGTATTATAATGATCCAGCACAATCTGCCAGAAAAGCACACATTCACATTCAAAGTATGTGCAAAATTACCTGGAAATGCCATGGGCCTTCAATGCCTCTGCAAATCATATAATTTACATCTCCTACTTATTAAACATTTTCTGATTTAAAAAACTGTATTGCCTCTGACCACTCCTAAAAAAGCAGTAAAATGGCATGTATTTTAGACATGCTGACGTAGAGACAGACCTTCCCATTAAATTAAAATTCTATCATAAAAATTCCCAGTTTTGCCATGATGACTCCCTGAAAACAAGCCGCCACTTTGGCATCTGCACCATTGCTGCCATTTATTTTGCATCAATATTTCATTTTACAGAAGTAAAATGAATTTAGACCTCTAATGGAACTGCCTGAAGCCTCTCATCTTCTCCAGTACAATATATAATATTAATAAAAGCCAGTCACTGCAACCAGCTTGGACTATTGGGCTGACCAAGCTGAGTGAACTGCACATCTGTGCACACCCTCCCCCTCTCTGTGCGTCTCGGACAGGGCTGACTTAGAAACAGACTAATCTAATGGGGTAGTCCTCAAGTGCCTCTTCTCTGCTCTGTGGAATCTGAGATTTAGCAAGACAGAGGGCTGTCAGGTCAGGAAATCTATCTCCAGCTAGTGTTTGCTTTATAAAAAACAAACTAAAGCCACCCTTTCAGAACCATAATATGCATATTTCAACTATAAGGAGGGAGCTACAGGTGACTCCGGGGATACCCAATTGCGACATTCCAGAATCCAAACGGTCCTTATAAAAAGGAGGGAGAGGGACTTTTATATGGGCAGATGGTGACAGGACAAGAGGCAATGGTTTTAAAGTGAAAGAGGGTGGCGGGTTTAGATCAGACGTTAGGAAGAAATTCTGTACTCAGAGGGTGGTGAAGCACTGGCACAGGTTGCCCAGAGAAGCTGTGGATGCCTCATTCCTGGAAGTGTTCAGGGCCAGACTGGATGGAGCCCTGAGCAACCTGATCTAGGGCAGAGTTGTTGGAAGGAGATGATCTTTAAGGTCCCTTCTAACCCAAGTCACTCTATGATTCTAAGATTCTGCAGATAACTAGTAGCTTTTAGGGTCCACAAAAAAAACAAAACACAAAACTTTTTCTAAAATAGCAATTTTTGTATATAATGCTTTTTCTAGTTCCTACAGTGGAGACAACAGTGAACATGGGCAGCACCATGCTTATTTCGGTTTTGCAGTATTTTTTCCATCTGTTGAATTTATTTGTAGAGTGTGGGCGATTTGCAGGTAAACCCACAGGCATTTGATGAGGACACATGGCCAGGGCTTCCAATGGCCAACCTTAGGCAGGCCACAGAAGCCCATAATGGCCAGGGAAAGGCAATGACTCAGGAACCGTCCTGCACATTTGGGCTTCCAGGCTGCCAGTCCTTTGTTCACTGTCCTCTCTGCCAGCTCCCTGCCCCAGATGCAGGCATGAAGGATGTACCTTCTCAAAAGGCATCTCTAGCAAATGTGACAGGAGTCATTTATTAGGCCAGACTGTACAAAGCTCTGTAATTTAGCTCTTTTCATGCACTCTTTGGGCTTTCCTGGGGGTGGGAAGAGGGAAGTGAGCTGCTTTCAACTCTTTTTTTTTTGTTTGTTTGTTTTATGACTGATAAACAGTATCTTCTCTTAAAACATCACGACTTTTGAAAACAGTTAAAATTAAATGCTGAGGTTTTTTTTAAGTTATTCTTTCCCTGAAAACAACAAATGTTTCAGATCTGGAGGGCAAACACACAGCACCAGTACATCTCTGACTCATTAGTTTGCTTTTCTCCATAGGATTTAGATTGACATCTATTGGCCTAACTTGTGACACAACAGCCCAGTTCTTCAAATGTCAGCTCCATCATCCCTGCTTTGTAAAGCTTCCCTTGGTACAGCAGCTTCAGACTCAGTGTTTTAAAGCAAAAGAGTACAGTTTAGCTTCTAAGGCAGAGCTTATGGATGTGAAAGCATTATTTCCCACTTTTTATTCATAACATAAAAAAGATCAAAGGCAAGGATTAGAATGCCAATCCTTAAAAAAGAAAATTAAAAACAAAGAGCACTGAGCATGCATTGTTGGTCAACTGATTCAGGCCAAAGAATTACCGGCATGTGCAATAAAAATACATTTATTTACAGCAAGTTATTCTGAACACATTTTTTAATGTAAGTGAAATTAAATAAAATTCCCCTCTGCTTAGATGTGTACAGATTATATCCATGTACACAGTTGCACGCCTTCATTCAACTACCTTTTCTTCCACAAAATTCCTGTATGGAAACTGCAAGGATTAGAGCCCCAGGCTATCACAATTACAAGAATGTACACATCCCTTCAGTCACAGGATAATAGATGGCCATCTCAACATGACTTTTGGGTAAAATCATGAACACAGGGATTTAAAGTTTAGTGTGGGGTTTTTAGGTGCTTTTGGCTATAAAAGGCAAATAAACAGTCCCCAAGGCTGCTAGAGGTTTGGAACAGACTAATTTAATTATCCAAGGCTTAACATTTAGGAGGAGGCTGCAGATTGATCAATATTTTATTTATTAGAATAGTCCAACAGGCATGAAAGACATATGCATATAGTTTGCCTTTCCTCACAGTATGAAATGTACATCTCAAAAGGTTTATTACTACTAAAATTAATGGCTCCTTTTCCTAAAGCTCAGGAACTTTCAAGTTTCATTTGGGTCATGTGAAAGGAGCAAAAGGAAATTCAGAAGATTATACAGAAACAGAGATCTTCCTTTTTAGTCACTAGGAAACTAGTGGCAAACATGTTTTCTGGATTTGTTTCATCTCTGGAGGAGACAAAAGTAATACTTCTATAACCTGACATGGTTCCTTTAGATTCTGAATTC
The DNA here is from genome assembly GCA_013396735.1 of Grallaria varia. Lineage (NCBI taxonomy): Eukaryota > Metazoa > Chordata > Aves > Passeriformes > Formicariidae > Grallaria > Grallaria varia. The sequence continues at coordinate 1,074,211 of VWZG01010603.1, forward strand.
ATATTAAAAAAAAAAAAAACAAACAACCAACCCACAACCCAACAAAAACCAACAACCAACCTTTTAATGTTAAAGGTAAGAAAAACAATACATTATTAGTTTACACTATTGTAGAGCTTCTTATGGAGGAAGAACTTTTTTCACTCCTTTTCTTTTTGCAGACAGACTGGTCACATGCTTGCAGTAACATGAGCGTCAGATAAGATCAAGTTCATAAAATTAAAATTGTCTCAAAATACATGAACTTCATCCTATAACAGCAACCAGTTCAATCCTCTGACTGTTACCAGAAACCAAAGTTTTTATTAATGTTGCATTTTACTCCCTTCATGGGTATCCATTGTGCCATGTTGTCAAAGGCTGAAGTGTTGCACTAAAAATCTTACAGCTCTTCTAATTAAGGCGCCTTGATGGGGCTTTTCCAAACTCTGAGCAGAACCTGGCAGCTCCTAGTTCAACAACTTCAGACCTCACTAATTCTAGAATCAGAAACATCCCAGAACAGGCTGACCTCATTAATACAACTGACTTTATCAATTTGTCACAAACCAGGGAGTACAGCTACAAGAAGTGGCTGGTTGTTCAATTTAAATTAATTAATTGCTTTTAGATGTAGGTAACACTTTGCAAACTGTTGTCTTTGCACTCTTAAAAGTTATGATCCTGTTCCTGCTGTTTATGGTTTAAATTTTTGTTAGTTTAACTACAGGAAATCAGGTTTCATCTCATTTTTCTATAAAATACAAGTGAAAGCTGCTACTGTTTCTTGAAATAAATTTATAAAGCCCAGAGATGAATTTTTTAAGAAACCAAGCATGTAGCCATGCAAAGTGAGAGTGTCATGCCTAGACCTACCACTTGCCACCTAAAAAACTGTAAGGAGAAGCAGATAAAACCAGGACCTAAAAAACTCCAGCCAGATCTGTTAGATGTGAAATCCTTTCAGCAATGGCTGTCTTGGCCATAAGTTATTTCACAACAGGCTGCTTGTTCTGTACAACTGCACAGCTCAGCATTTAAAACCAACACCTCAAACATCTGAAAATCACCATGCTAGGAGCCACATTGCCTTTGCCCCTGACTGACCCCCAACCACATTTGCCCAGGTGCCAGGGAGAGCCATGGGTCATCTGGATCTTCCTAGGTGGGATGGACAGTGGGATCTCAAGACTGACTGTCTTGTACCCAGGTTGAACCTCCTGAGGACCTTGGAAGAGGTGTCAGTTTTCTCCTGGCTTCACTTTGTCTGAAAATCTTATTTACATCAGCCTTAACAGGTGTTTAAAACCCATGACACTTATAAACACAAAACACTGATAGATGTTTTCAAGTAATTGTGCAGAACCAGAGGCTTTTCTTTTTTTCTCCCAATAACACTGTTGTTCCATATGTAAAAATGTACTTTAAGAGAAGGCTTTTGTTTTCTTGCTTTTTGTTGTTACTTAATCTTCCTCCTACATCTGTTGGGTCTCACCACCTTTGATGAAAACAAATACATTTTAACACAGGCATAACTACCCAGAATAAAACAACTGTAACAGTGCAAACTGTAACTTCTTTTATCAAAGATTTATTAACCACGGGTTTTTGATTGTTTATTTTAACTCTCATTAGCAAGAAACACGTTACTGCTTTTCTACTCAAGTATTCCCATATGATCCTTTCTATTCTTAAGGTCAAAGTCAACTATGTTGAACCAGTGGTGAGTGGTGGGAGAGCAAGGAACAGGGAGTGTTCACAGACACATGGGAAGCTAATGGGGGACCTCAGGAAGAGCATTCCTGGGAGCTGCCCCAAAACGCTGCAGGATCCTGGGGTGGAAGCCCCCATTGCATCCAACCCTGGACAGCCACTGACCCCTCCTCTGTGAGGCCCAAACCACCCCAGTTACCCTCCTGGGCTATGACCTTGCCCCCACACGTTACCCATGACCTCACTGCTCAAAGTGAAGTAACCTTGAGCTGTCAAGCCATGGTGTTCCTGCTAAACCCTGCGGTATCCTCCTCTCTGAAGACACAAGTGAGATTGATTGCGCTTGTGATTTGTTCAGTTCCACAACTATCTCACCATTAATACCCCTCTCTCATCCATTTGCAACACCTGATAAGCACACAAAATTGATTATAATGTCCAATTCATCAGGTAAAATCTTCTGGGATAGTTGGGTGGTTTTTGTTGTTTGTGTTTTTTTTTTGTTTTTTTTTTTTTTTTCCTTTCAGACTGCATAAGGAGGGGGGAAACAATAAAAAACAGCCACAAGTGTGGTTTCAAAAATTAATTAGCTTAACAAGACGTAGAAAAATGTCCATCCTCATCAGGACTGCCTTGTGCCAGTGTAAGAAATTATGTGGTTTCCTTACTGCAGGTTCTAATTTATGTATCCAAAAGTGCTATATCTCAGAGTAGATTAAGATAGATACATGTTTCAGCTTTAAGTGCTCATCAAGCCGAGAGATAACAGAACTGATGAATGGGACATTTCAGATCCTTAGAGAAATGAGCACTATTACATAAAAAGTGTGATCTGAATTTTTCTTTCTGCTCAGGCTGTGCCTTCCTAACAGAATTTATAAATAGAAACAGAACTTTAAAAATCAAGAACTGCCAGAGTGTTTTTTTCTTCATCAACGGATCACTGAAGTATAGGACTTACAAAAATCCATATACTTGCACTGAAATAATCTGTGTGTTGTATCCTCTCCTGCCCAAATCAATTTATTACTAAATAGCAAATGGTAAATGAGGTTCTTATTTCAAACTGACAAAAGTGAGTTTCATGGTCATTACCCTATAAAAACTAAGAGAAACCAAATTCCTTTAACTGTTGAGAAGCTTGAACATAAAATAACTGTGCTCCAAAGGATGGGTATGATACACCATTAGCTTTTAATAAAGCAGTTTCAATAGACTCACTAGATTTATAGAAATCAGCTACTGATGAATCATCAATAGACTCACTAGATTTATAGAAATCAGCTACTGATGAATCAATCTGTTTTCCCCTGCCAAGATGTCAGAGCAGACAGGGCCACTGTAATTGCAAAACCAGACAGCAGTGGCTCTGCTACGGCAAAGTCTGTGTCAGACATTGGAGAATGTAAGTCTTCATTCAGCCCTGTATCAAGTTCTGCAGAACAGCTGTCGAAAAATCAGTTTAAAAGCACATCCTGAATATCTAAAAGGCAAGAAGGAATAAAAAGCAAGTCTGCCTAAAGTTTTGGAATTGCAGAAAATGACCACTGAAAACATGAAAGCTGCTCATGGGTTTTTTTCTGTTGCAAAACACTGTGCTGCATGGGGACAGCCCTGACGGACAGGTGACATACAGCAAGGTGGCACTGGGCAAGTCCTTCCCCCTGCACTGCCCCACTCCACCTGCATAATTGTATACTGTAGTTCATCTGTGCCCATGCAGTGACTACACAGCCCTGCGCTGGTCCAATTCCTGGCCGGGGCGCAAAGCAATGAGGGAGGAGAATGTGAGATCCTCTCACTGTGCCTGCTCCCCTCACTGTGCTATTACACAGCAAATTGTTTTACTACTGGTCTGTAAAATACCATTCCAATTTAGGCATTGCCCAGTCACAAGCAAGGTGGCTGCACCTATGTTTCTATGGTAAGAAACCTCCTGAGTCCCCTCTTCCCCCTTTACTCAGCACTCATTACACTGCTGTCTGGGGCCTTGGGGTGCGTTGACTCTGGTTGGATGCCAGGTACCCACCAAAGCTGCTCTGTCATTCCTCTCCTCAACCAGACAGGGAAGAGAAAATAATTAAAGGATCCTGAGCTGAAATAGGGACAGGGAGAGATCACTCAACAGTTACCGTCACAGGAAAAACAGACTCGACCTGGAGAAATTAGTTTAATTTATCACTAATTAAATCCAAGCAGAATAATGAAAAACAAAACCAAATCTTAAACTACCTTTCCTCCCCTCAATGCCCGGTCTTCCCAGTCTTAACTTCATTGCCAAGTTTTCAACCTCCTTGTTTGAGACTGAAATGTTAAAGGTTGATGACTCAAAAAACTCACCATTTGCAAAGGTCCCAGGGGGCTTTCCTGAGGCCAGGTGCACACCCACAACCCCAGGACAGTGACTACAAATGAATCTTTGTTTAGCAACAAGCTCCTTTTTTGAGCCAGATAAGGTAAAAGGCTGATAAGAAGCAGATCCTGGGGAGTGGGATAATGCTTTTTAAAAGGCCAGTGTCCTCCTTCCCAGAAGGCCCAGGTGTAAAACTCTCCCCTGCCCCAGGGGAGGTACCTGGGCATTCCCACCTGAACCTGAACATATATTAACCCATTAAACATTTTGTTTTGAGGGCTCCTCCCACTCCCAACAGATCCAGACTGGAACCATCACTTCAACCAATGGACATCAAAATCGAGTCTCATTGCTGGATCCACAGGTGGTGGTGGTGATATCTTTCCTCACCACTATCTACTCTCATCTTTTCTTTCCTTTCCTTTCTTTTCCTTATGTATTTTCTTAAGCAATATTTTTATATTATACTTCTGAAGACAATAACCAAAATGGCTATAATACCTCCTTTCCATTGCACCCAAATTGTTCTAAACTAAACAAATAAACCTTCCATATCATACATATACACACATACTCATCATTCAGTGTCATTTCACTGTAATGCACCCAAAGGAATCTGTTAACAAGAACCTCACTTATCCTCCTAACATAACCAGGGCTGCAGTCAGTTCATCACACATTATCTCTGCTGCTTCTTCCTCCTCAGTGGGCGGACTCCTCACACCCTTCCCTTACTCCAACGAGAGGTCCCTCCCACAGGAGACAGTCCTCCCTGAACTTCTCCAATCTGAGTTCTTCCTACAGTCTGCACTTCTTCACAAGCTGCTCCAGCATGGGTCCCTCCCACAGGATGCAGTCCCTCAGGAACAGACTCTTTCAGCATGGGTCACAAGTCCTGCCAGACAACCTGATCCAGCATGGGATGCTCTCTCCATGGTCCCTCAGGTCTGCCAGGAGCCTGCTCCAGCACGGCATTCCCAAGGGATCACAGCCTCCTTTGGGCATCCACCTGCTCTGGGGGGGGTACTCCATGGGCCACAGGTAGATACCTGTTCCCCCATGGACCTCCATGGCTGCAGGGGCAGAGCTGCCTCACCATGCTCTACACCAGGGCCTGCAGGGGAGTCTCAGCTTAAGCACCTAGAGGACCTTCTCCCTCTCCTTCTGCACTGGCCTTGGTGTCTGAGAGGCTGTTGCTCTCACATACCCTCCCTCATCTCCCTCTGGTTGCAATTGTTTCAGCACAGTAACTTTTTTCCCCCTCTTAACTCTGTTATCCCCGAGGCTCAGCCACTCTCCATGATGGGCTCAGCCTTGGTCAGTGGTAGGTCCATCTCGGAGCCAGGTGGCGTTGGCTTTGTTGGACACGAGGAGCTTCTGGCAGCTTCTCAAAGAAGGCACCACTGCTGGGGAATCCAGACTTGATTAGCCCAGGGAAGGGACCAAAACCAGCAAAAGACCGATTCAAAATGGTAAAGAGTCACGTCCATCATGTGAGGTCTGAATTGACTTCATATTACTATGTTGAAACACACATGGCAAGCACATTAGGCATAACTATTGCATAATCACTCGCAAACTCAAATGTTAATCTCTCAAATCCTATTTCAGCTCGAAATGTATGGAAATTATCTGCTATTTTAAGCATGCTTGTCATAGGCAATTATAACAGCCTCTCAAGGCCAGTGTTTTCAGAGTTCATGAGAGGTTCTCGGGTACAACTTGCAGAAGAAAATGCATGGTACAACTGTTTCTCTGGATGACCTAAAACTACCTTGGTTTGTGCAATCTATTCTGCAAAGAAATAGTTTTAAACAACCCATTTGTGTGCTCCAAATAGAAAAGATAAACACTTCTTCCAAATACACAAGCAATCTTACAGGTACAAAACGATCTGATCTCAGATAAACCACAGGAGCAGTGTTGTATGTGTGCAGTTATACAAAATGCTGGCTAAGTTAAACCTGAAGGTTTAGCTCTCATTCCAAAGACGAAAAAGGTCTTTCAGAAAAAAAATACAAACAAACAAAACAAAAGCAAATCAAAACCCAACAGCATGAAAAACAAACAAAAACCCCATAAAACCAACGAACCAACCAAAACCAACCTAAACAAAACCACAAACTCAAAAACCTCAAACAAACCAACCAACCAACCAACCAAGAAAAACATCAACACATAATCCCTGCCAAGAATAAACAAAAAAGCCCACATCACCAAAACCTTCCCTTTACAAATCCTTAGTACTTCCATGGTTAAAAGTACTGCAAGCTTAGTCTTATGTGGTACCTGGCCACTTGGAATTTCAGGTCTGCCAGAAGTGAAAAATGTTTCGAGACCTCAAGAGCTGAACTTGATTTCAATTCTAAAAATAAGGAATTGGCCCAAGATCAGAAGAGATGTAATAAAGATCCTTATCAAGTCTGCTCAGCACTAAAATGAACTAGTATAAAAGCTTTAGTCTATTATCATATTTGTCTGAAAAGCACTCTATAAATTTACCTGGAATTCTGCCAGAGATAGTACAAAACTTCTGAATGACAGATTGAGGGTGATTCTTCATCATATAGACTTTTTAGGACCATAAATACAAGAAGAAACTCATGTCTTCAAACTAATAAACTCACTAACTTAGTGCTTACTAGAGCAGCCAGATTTTACGATCAAAAGCAAATTATTTTCTTTCACTCAATTTATTTCAGCATAATTAAAAGACCTTAAATAGTTACAAGTGATGATAGGGAATTACTTCCCTGGAAGACACTTGGGCTTTAAGTTTGAATGCTTCCTCACATAAATAGCTACATATATGAAAAATTCCACTCAATCTAAAAGGCTTCCGAGACCTATTGTCAGGATGCAGGACATCAGCACTGCAGCAGCTACTGACAGGAAAAGGCAATATAACTATTCAGCCTTAGTGGAACTAACTAAAAGGATAAATAAAGCCAGGAGCAGTGCCTTGGACAGGAACATGAGCCAAATTAACTCAACGAAACTTTAATACTTCATTCTTACCGTTCCACTGAAACTAATTCGACTGTGTTTAGGAATTAGTCAGAAATTGCAGAAAAAACAAATACAGTACCCGCAGCATATAAACACGCCATAAAAAGAATATCCAACAGTCAGTAATGCACAAATAAATCTTTTTAATTAAATTTCTTCTTAGAGAGCTCAGCGTGGGTTCTGATGTGGTTTTGTTGCAAACTTTATTTTTTCAACTATTTATTGTTAGCCCATGCATTTTAAATATCACTTTTAAAGCGTCTGCCCTAAATAATTTTATTTTAAATGTTTTGCTTTTAGTTCTCATTTTTATTGCTTGCTCCCCAGACAGTACAAGACCTTCCTCAAAACATGTATATAAAGTATGCCATTGAAGGCTGGGAGAAAAACTAATAGAGCAAAAGAGTCAAAAGTTTTTACATTTCTGTATTCACTTCTAAACACTGCCTGTTCCAACCACCTTTGGAGATATGTACTTACAAAAAGCAGCAAAACCAGGTTACAAGTCCTTTATCACTCAGTGAATATTTCTTACTTATGCAAAAGTAAATAATCCTCTACTGCCTTTTTGATATACACTAGTTGTTTCAGACATCCAAATTCATCATGTCTGAAAATCAGTTTTAGATCCTTTACAAAACCTGCTATTTAGTGGTTAGGTTTTCTGTTTTGTTTTTGTTTTTGTTTTTTTCATTTAGACAAACTGAATTCTCAAAATAGTTGCTTGGCAAAATATTCTTTCAATTTAGCTACAGCTTCAGAAATAATGGTTGCTTTATTCTGGGAAGGCTTGAGGCAGCATTCCAGGAATACAAAAATTAGGTGCACATATTGGAAGCTTGTTCATTTTTACTGCATTTACAAGTCTTTCCTTCTTTCCCTGCAATTACAGTAATCTGGTGCAACAGTCTTACCAGATATTTATTCAAAGCACACTAAATTAGCTCAGTTTTCACAGAAGTCAAGTTTAAAGTTTCAATCTCACAAAAAATGTAAAGAGGATTCAGTGAACTGCCTTTGTTCTGAAATTCGGCACCTCTGCTGTGAATGCCACTGGAAGGAAAGGTGGTGATATCACTGCTGCAGCCCTCAGCCTTCATCCTCCCCTTCTCAGCTTCTCTTTCACCTTCACAAACCCAGCCCTAATTACCTAGTGAGAAACTGCATGTGTTTACACAGGGGGGACAATGCTGTTGTCTCAGGCAGATTTATATGCAGGTCAAGTAATAACTACACATATGGCTCCTTCTGGGACTCGGGGTTGTCTGCTGCCTTACGGCACAGGTAGCATCATCTTCACAAGCTCTTTAGAACTGACGCTTAAAATGATACTACGCTCTGTTATGTGCCTTTACACCACAGTCATTTTGCAGGGAAGTAAAGGCTGGCTCAATACTCCTTGAAGTTGCTAAGAATGACAGTGATTCAGGTTGGAAGTGACCACTTCAAAGCAGCATCGACTGCAGCAGATTGCATGGGGCCAAGGAAGGGGATCCCACAACCCCTCTGCTCCTCTACCCCACTGTCTGGTCACCTTGACAGTGAAAAGTGTTTTCTTTCCCCCCAAATGTGGATCTCCTGCATTGTAGCTCACATCTGTTGCCTCTCCTCCTTTTGTTGCGTAACTCTGGGAACAGTTCGTCCCAGTCTGCTCTACAACAACCCAATCAGGCACAGCAATGGGATGTCCTCCAATGCCTCTCAGCAGTTTCTCATCCATTTTTTAATCCAGCTCATATTTCATTGATCTCTCTGGACATAAACTATGGAAGACAAGGTCAGAGGCCTTGCTAAAGTCAGAGGTAAGGAACATCACCTGCTCTCCCCTTACCCACACAGCTAGCCAAGCCATCAGGGAAGGCAACCCAGAAGGTCAGGCTCATCTTGCCCATGGTAACTCCATGCTGGCTGTTCACAATCACCTTCTTGATCTTAATGTATTTGGACATGGTTTCTAAGAGGATGTGCTGTATAACCTTCCCTAGATCCTCCCTTTTGTCCTTCTTGAGCCTGGGAGCAATGTTTGCCTCTTCCCTGTCACTGTGAACCTCTTTAAAGATGACAGAGAGTACCCTCACAGTTGACCTCTGTCAGCCCCTCCCCCAGCACTCGCTGGTGCAGCCTGCCTGGCCCATTGAACTTGTGTATGTCCAACTGGCATAAAAGCTATCAGTCACGATCTTTCCTGGCTCTAGGTAACTCCTCACTCCCCTGAGCACTGCCATTTGGCTCAGAGGCTGAGGTAAGGGCAGAATTTACCTAGAAAAAAACAGGAAGACACAGAAAAAGCTGAAATAACTCATCAGTCAATACATCCCCTGCTCTCTTGTGGAGTGGGCTCCCATTTTTCTTAGCCTTTCTTTTTTGCTGAAAGGTATGTACAGAAACTTACTTTTGGCTCTCGTGTCCTTCCCAGTTTCAGCTCCAGCTAAGCTGTGGCCTTCCTACACCCCTTCTCCATCCACGCAAGCTTGGACAATCCGTCTGTGTTCCTGCTGGGTAGCCCACCCCTGCCATCCGTTTTGGTGCACTTAGTTTTATGTGTGAGCTCTGCTTGTGTTGATCTCCTGCCACACCTGCTTGATTTCCTGCGGTTTGGAAAGGACTGTCCTTGTCCTCGTGCTCTTTGAGTCCCCCAGGGCAACCTCCAATGGGATCCTGCCAAGCTGAAATCTGCTCTCCTGGATCTTTTAACTATTTACTGGATTTTACAGAATTCTTTACATTAAACTACTAAATTAGTACAAAAACATAAACCCCCCAAACCTTTATAAACAGATTAACTACACTACCCAAGTGTTTCTAGTACACATAATACACTGCCTTGTTTTTGTCAGAACATCAAACAAATGAGGAAACTGTATTTGTTAGTCACTCAGTAAAGTCTCAAGCAATGAGTGATCTGTCCTGAACAGTGGAAAAGAAAAAAATGAGAAAAAAACAGTATTATCCTATGGCTGCTATTTTTGTACCAACAATATGGGCATGTCAGTTTATTCTGATCATTTGACCAGTTGATTTCATATAAAATCAATTATATGAGACTGTGCCAAAGTCATTAGTGAGGCTAGATCCTAAAGTCAGGATGAAATACAAGTTTGTCTGGGAAGAAAATCCAAATATTTAAGTCATTCTAACACTTACAAACCAGTCGATATTTTTATTGGGTTTTCTTTGACCAATCTTCAGTGACTGGTATCCAATTACAAAATTTTGTCTCTACGAACATTAAATTGTGCTAAATAAGTGTTTTTAAAAATTTGACTGGAAGTACAGAAGAAAAATAAGTCAATTTATACAGTGGTGTTGTCCCTTACGGTGTAATTTTTATATGCAACGAGCAGACACAATTTATACTAACTATAGTCACAGAAAATAGTATTTTATAAAGGACATAAAAGAGGCCAGAAGACTTGTCACCACTTTCTAGCTAGCCATCTGCTTTTAAAGATAAACCTGTGTTTGGAATCACTTCTGGACAGAGGCAAAGGTGGCAAACAAAGGACTCCCAGAGAGTCAGGAGCATGACGGGGACACAGTGGCACTGCATGCTTGGGCAATTCTGTTGTTATCAATATCGCCTGTTGTTACTATTATTGAGGAAAATAACTTGCATGTCTGGAAGCAAAGTGGGAAAGTTCTTCTGGGTAATTTAATTCATTATTTTTGTTCCAAAGTTCTATACCTACAGATAGAACCACAGTACATAAACCGAAGATGCGCTGAATCATAGTGTCTCTGAAAATTAAAGTTCCCTTTTCAGTACTTCCTGCATCTGCTGTAATGGGAAGTTCTGGGGGGATTCAATGTTGACTCTTTCAGATAGATTTTACAGGGCTTACTTTGAGTGGTACAGAGATACAGTTGGAGCCCTGTAATCTTCCTATCACACCCAGCTGGAAGCTGCCTGATACATCAATCTTATGCAGCTGGACCTGCTGCTTACAGCCCTTCCCTGTATCTGTCTATCAGTTGTATGTCCAGATCAATGAGAAAGCGATTACTCTGCTGGAAAAGAAAAAAGTGATAAAATAATTGTAATAGGCCTCTGATGACTAAAACCCACTGATCTACTCTAATGGAAAAGCCAGCTTTACAAGAGAACTTCAGTACATAACAAAATGCTGTGGATGGCATATAATATCTTGCTAAGCATCCCGGATACAGCTGCTACCTCAAAAGAGAAACTATATAACACTATCTAATTTCTAAAGAAATATCCAGAGGAAATGAAGCATAAGAAACGGAAAGCCTTTGCTTTTACAGCAAAAAAAGTCAAGTCTCACTGAAAGAGTCTACCATTAACTAATGTTTATATTAATGTCTTTAATATCCAAAATATTATTTTTTAATAGATTAAAACTGAATGTCTAATTTCACTCAATGTAACCTGAAAGCACTCTTAAAAATAATTAAACTGAAGAAGAATAAAATATCTCAGATAATCTGCACATCTGAGCAAAGAGCTGCATGAGTCACAGGGGAAAATGACAGAGGCACAAAAGATCAGGATGGAAATTGAGCCAAAATTGAGAGCAGCTTCAGAAGCAGAGGGCAGAGGAAGAATTACAAGGAGAGCCAAGTCACAGGCTATGCACGAAGGAGAAGTTTGCTTTTCTGTCCACAAGCCTGGAGAAAGCATGTAGCGAAAACTGATTTACAGACATGATAACTAAAAGGTTAATTACAATGTGTAAGAGGTTAATCAACCAGAATACAGTAACAGGTTAATCTCATAAAGCATTGCAGAATTAGCCAAATAAGGAACTAAAGTTCTATTTATGCCTACTCATCCTAGGGTTTCTGTGGAATCAGTTTATTTGGCACTTCCTGGGTATTAAACTGTATGTTAATGTGCATGTTTTCTTTATGTTGCCCTGCAGGGCTTGTATAAATACTGCATTCATTAACTCACATGTACTCCTGTCACGACTTTTCCATTACAAAACTAAACAATATCAGCCAATATATTAATTACTTCAATGCCTTCTGTAGTGCAAAAAGCTCAAAATACAGACCTGTCAGACGTCAGGTATTGTCATTGTCAGGTATTTGGGGTATAGGAAGAGAAAAAGGAGCAGTTTTTCTGATTAACTTCTGTAAGTTTATGTTAGTTGTATATGTTCTATCCACTATCTCTGAATTAATTGTTTCAAATGCTGTTATTTCTCTAAGTCACTTTCTCTGAATCCTCTGATGATCCCATTTCCTCAACACAGGCAGAATGTGTGAGTGGCACAATTTTTTCTCCTCTGCTTACAAATTACCTTTTGTGTGCACCAGACCAATTTGTATTCTTCTTTTTAATGCCACATTTTTCCTTCACGCTGTTTAAAAGGGTAAACAAGGTCACAAAATTACTTAATCATCACACCTAATTGCCCATCCATCCCTTGCCTTTATGTCGGAAAATTCATTAACTAGTCTATGTACTGAGTCAGAGGCATCAATGCAAGGCTTTGCCTTCTGTCTGGCTACTGGTGATAAAGTCTGGGTTTGTTTGCCTTAGAAGCAAAGTCTACACCAAGATGAAAGAGAAATCACGTGTGTAACCTGGGTGCTCATGCTGTGTGGCCGCAGCAGAGCACAGCACAGCCCTTCATCACACGCCATACCTGCCTTTGCAGTGTGACAGCACAAGTGCCACTGGTGCTATGGGCTTCATGTGCTGTTACAACTTTCATGACAAATAGTCTCTTAAACATCCTTCCTGTCTGTGACTCAGCTGAAAAATTCCAAAAAGGAATTTCAGGCAAGAGCAAGGAGTTTATACTAGAAACATGGATTCTAAGGAAGAGGGGGACCTGTGTCATCTGTCAAATTAAGGTCAACTTGAGCACAGCAAATGACAGGCAGCCTTTTGACATAGCTACTCATAACAGCTTAGACAATAAGACTTTGATTCTGTGTTGCTGGAGGATTCAGAAGTGTTCATTAAAGAGCAAAGAGGTGTTCACAGAGCATCAGAGCCTCGAGCGTCTTCTAAATAGAACTAATCAAACAGTTGGGTTTCAGATAAAAGAACATCTAAACGAGTGGCGGCTGGATGTTCTGTGTTCTCAGCGACTAATGCAAAAAAGGTTTATTTCTGAACATCTTTGACACATGGAAACAACAAATGTATTATTTATAATGATGCTCATGTGGCAAGAAAATAAAAATTGGGGAAAAAAAATCTCTTGGTTAATATTTAAGCATCCGGATACAGCTGGAAAAAGGCAACAAATTCTGAATAAGCAAATCATCACAAATTACACATGTATTAGTTATGTAGGATGCTCATATTTGGAATATTCAGCATAGAGGAGGGAGAATACTATTGGAACACAAATAAACAACAGCACTTCATCACATGAGGCCTTCTGTAATCGTATATAAAAGTAGAGTGAGAATTTTTAATATTTATTTATTCTTTTATGAAAACTATTCTGTTGTCTGTAAATTAGCTGTATCTGCAGGATCTACGTAATTCATGATTTGATAAATATTTTACTATTTTTCTGCGTATATTAACAACTTTTACACTATTAAAGTGACACTGTGTAGGTTTCTGTGCATTTTGGCCCTATGGTAACTGCAACTTAAAAAAAGTCCTTCTGGGCAGGCTCTGTGCTCTGCAGGCCCTCTGAAGGCAGACCTCCAAGGAGTGGCAGCGACACGGGCTCAGATGCAGCAACCTCGGCCACATGCTCAGTGACAGCGACTGGTTGACTTGGAGGGTTAGGTGGCATGGGAGGTGTTTTTACATTATCTGTGGGACTAAGTTGTTTCATAACAAGGCTAAGATAGCTCTCAGTTAGTTTATATTCTTCAGTCACAAGCTATCTAGTGGTGCCAAAACTGTGTAAACTCCTCAGCATCACAGGTATCCTAAAATACTTACTTTGACCATGGCCACAGGACACTGCATTAGCGAAATGAAATCCTGCTCAAGCCAAAAGTTCTCTTCTGTGCAGACAACCATGAACATTCAGGGGAAATGGATAACCCACCTCAATGGCAGCAGAGGACAATCTCAACTCACAAAGGTAGGAAAGATAAAATCAAGTTTCTACAATTCCAGTTCACATCAGTTCCTGCTCTCACTCACCAGACTCTACAGTTTTCCTAAATATCATGGGAAATTATTTACAGAAGACAAGCTACATACACACATACGTATGTAAAGAGTGTGTGTGTGTGACTGACAGATAGATAGATAGATAGATAGACAGATAGATAGACAGATAAAGAAAAGCATGATATTATCTCAACTCCTCAAATAATAACCTTTTGTGCTCCTCCATAAATAGTAATGGCTCAAAATCTGTAACACATGTCAGTTTTCAGGTCACTGGACAACAGCCCACATAGAGCAGAAGGGATTGAAAATTAATGCCGCTGCTGGAGAGAAAAAATGACGAATAAAGCCAAGAAATGATAATGCTATAAAGGCACATAATAGCCTATTAAACATCATTTCTTACCAGATTTATTTATTTATTCATTTTGACTGAACATTTCAATTTCCTCAAATGTACAACATGCAGAAAGAAAATTAAATAGCTTCTCATTAAAAAAAAAAACAAAAACAAAAAAACCCAACTCATTGCAGTGTCNAAAAAAAAAAAAAAAAAAAAAAAAAAAAACAAAAACCCCCAAACCCTGTTTCTATGGTGGTTTTTTGAAGGCAGCATTCACTTACATGCTAAGTAAAACTAATGCTAGCGTGTATCAAAATCATTATCACTCATTCCCTGCTGCACGGGAGGGGCATTTATATTAATGAAAACCAAGAACCATCAGCCTTAGCAGATAGAGCATAGGTATTACATGCAATAGTTGTGAATTGTTTTGGGGATGGATTTTTTTCTTCTTGTCTCAAGCAGCTATTGAAAGATTATGCTTGGAAAACAACCAGCTGTTACTAGATTCAGTGTTTGCTTTCATTCTGGTGTTTTTTTGGGTTTTTTTTGTTTTTTTTGGGTTTTTTTTTGTTGGGTTTTTTTGGGAAGGGGTACTCATCATGCCTAGAATAATTTTCAACCTTTAGTTAAATACTTGTCTCTCTGCTCATGAGCTTCTAAGTAGTTCTTTGAAAACAGAGGCATTAAATGATATATGCCTGCCTTTTAACTGCTTAATTTGCAATTACCTACTAAAACATTTTGTTTTCCCCACAGAGGAGCAGTGCTTGTGTGAACACACGTACCCATTTCCCCCAGTGACACTCTCACAGCCACATCATCTTCACTCCCTCTTTTTCCTCTCGTTTTTCCCCCTCTTACGCAGCAATGAGATTTTGAGAGACACAAAATAATATGGTGAATGATTTTATAGGAATTTAGAAGCTAAGTGGAAACTTCTCTGGGAGAGCCATTTGACCTGACTCATCCTGTCCCAAGGAGTTTGCCGTCAGGCAGTGGCAGTGCTCCTGCTGCTGCTCCTAGGGGGAAAAGCTCCTGGAGGTGGTCCTGGTGGCACTCCCTGCTCCTGACCACTGTCCCAATGGAAGCACCAAAGCCAGGCAGGATCCTTCTCTCCCCCTGTTAGCACACCTGTGTCTTTTTTGTGCTGCTGTGGCATTAACCCCCCTCCTTGGTGGTCTGAGCAACATTGGAAGAGGATCCTTCTTGATCCCAGCCCTGTTTTTCCGCATGGGATGACCTTTTGTAACACCCGGCCACCAGGCTGAGAGGAAGTCATGACCAGAGAGAACTGCAATACCCTCCTGAGACAAGATGTTAGCACACGTTCACTCTCATAGGCACAGCATGGCTCGCACACCAAAACACCAGGCAGCAAAAAGGAGGTACTGCAGCCCCCTTCCCTCTCCCCTCCAGGCACTGCAATGGCTGCAGTGCCCAAACACACGGGGTAAACGCAAGGCTTCAGCGCTGCCACAGTCCCCTGCATCCTAGAGAGAGAGGACGGTGGGAAAGGGCAGAAATCAGGCAGTTGCTGCTTGCAGGCCAAGTATTAAACTAAAAATCAACCGCTCATTGCTAGCGCTTTTAGAGCAGTGTTCATGATCTCTGCAGGGTGCCATTTTCATCTCTTCTTTGATGTGAGAAAGGTGGTGCATTAGAAACAGGAATGAAAGGGGCAGGTTTGGAATCATTAAGTAAACTCCCTGTCTCTTAAAAAGGAAATGTTCTCGAATTTGTTCAGTCGCTCATCTCCTCTGAACAAGTTAAAGCAAAGTATCTAGGAAGAGAAAGAAGTCTTGTGTGTTTCAGTCTCACTTCACTTTCAGATATATTCAGTATTTCAGCAGCCTGCAGGTTTGACTGACTACAGCAAGAGGTACAGTTTAATTAACCATTACAGCTTTTACAGGGTGTAATTGGCCTCACAGCTAGTTCATTAAAGCCACAGCAGAATCATCGTGACAGTCCAGCCATGAGCAAGTTCATACAGAGCATTAGCAGTTCAGCTTCCCACACATTAAGTTGGTGAATGTTTTCTGAACAGAGGAGATGAAATGGTGCCAGCTAGCCCCTGTCAAGTGTGTACCCAGAAAAATATCCTAAGGAGAGATGACCAGGAGCAAATAGACAGTCTACAACCTCATTACTCTTGACACAGCTCAACATATGTCAAGTGTTTGCACTGGGCAAACTGACATTTTAGCATTGGTCTACCCTGGAAACCTGATATTTATAAGGTAATAATTCTATATCTGGCCCCTGGAGCAGCTGCAGTTAAAGGAAGATGAGTTATTAAAGAGAAAGTCTCCATTTGGTGGCATATTGTAGGTGGAAGTCTTTTGAGACACTCCTATTACCTGAAATGTTCATGAAATAGTTTTACTCTGCTGGGACTTTGCAGTAATCTGAAATAAGATACTTTTCCGTCTGCCTTACAAGTGCTTGCAATTTACAGACTTTACCAAGGTGTAGGCTTCTGTGTGGACTTCAATATTCCCAGAAGCACATTTTCCAGAAGCACGTTCTGCTTATGGCTGGAAAAATAACCCTTGGCAGCAGCCATCTCTCTACCCCTCTCACCTTCCTCTTAGCTGTATTTTTAGCCTTTCTTCACCCACATCTTCTGTCTTCTTTGGGTCATTTTCTCTCCTTAACTCACTTTCATTAGGAGAAATTTCCAGGTCTCTTCTCCAGCAAGAACTAGTTTTTAGGAGTGACCTCCATTGGCCTTCGCAGTCAGTGAACCTGCCTTTGAATTAATCCACTTATTCCTTAGCACTGACAGGCAGAGCTCAAAGAAATGCACTTTCTTGAGGAATATCGGCACAGTCTACCCAAGGCAAACACAAACCCCTGCTGCCTGCTCTCCAGGCACATGCAAACTTGCTCTGCCAATTCCCTCAGCCAAATGCAATTTGTATGGTCCTGGTGAGTAGCTGAGCTACTAAACTATAGGACCAACTTAAAAAAAAAAATTAAAAAAGGCAACTGTTAAAACCAAGCAACTGAGAGCAGTAAGATCTATTCATCATAGTGTTACTATGCCTAGTTTTAGTGCATCTGGAGTGTGGTCAGAGTAAACAAATCTGCACTCAGAGTACTGACAAAGGGAGCCTGTATCTGCCTGCAAAAGACAACACTGGAAGAGGCCAATGTTATAAGTCACAACCCTGCTGAAGCTCAACATGGCCCTCAAAAGGCTATGGGGAACTGATAGACTTGATGGCATATTAGTAGGTTTTTCCTAAGTTCCTCCCAAATAATGTTTGTCTTCAGCAGCAGTGGCTTATGTCCAGAGAAATTTCTGACCTTTAACAAAGGCTGCTGCAGACAAACACTCCTATCCTTTCTCCAAAAATAAAATAATGCAAAAAACCCCACTTGATTAGTCTTGCTAAAAGAGAATAACCTGTCAGCTTCAATATCACACAATACCTGCACTAATAGGATTTAAATAGCTTGTAGGAACTTGATGAGCTGTTTCTGTGCTAATGTGGCCCAACTCTGCACTGAGTTTCACAGTTGAAACCTTGCTGAGGTGACACCCTCATTACCAAGAACATAATCTGGACAAGTATTTTTAAAACAGAAGGACTTCCCACACACATACTGCAAGAGACACACAAAAGGCTCTTTTAACACTTTCAAACATCTTGAGTGCTTAAATAACTTTTGAGCATGTTTTGAACATTGTATCAAAGTATCTCAGTGAATTATGATACTGTGCAGATAAAAGGCATGAAAAGTATTTGGATAATTGAGAGCATGAATAATAAATGATTGCTGAATTGCATGCTGTAGAGTTTATATCTGAGAATAAAGCCTCTGTTGTGTAGGGTTTAAAAACTTCATGAGCCTAACTTCTTCAGCACAAGAATTTCTATTAAAAAAAATCGTATGCACTGAACTCAAAGCTCAGGACACACATCAAGTTTTCATATACTCAGGAGTTTTGCTGAACGGAGATTCAACATGAGCTCTGAGCAGCAGCAAGTCACCTTTGGTCTCCACACTCTGTTCAAGGCAGCATCCAGCATCAAAACAAATTCTAGGAGAAGGAAAATAAACAATAGTGCAATCTAGAGCAAACTCCATTAGTCCCTAAGCTCCCAGAAATCAGTGAAATGATTTGCCAGTCTTCTTCTTCAATTAAATGCCCAATCATTAGAATAAGCACTAGTCAACAAAGCTGTATATTATAGTAACAGTAAGGGGGGCTTTCAATTGTTAATAAAATATTTGCTAATTACTAATAAAACTCTGTTTATTCATTTACCTACTTGAAACATGTATGCTAGGATGATAAAATAAGCTTAAAGATTCAGGAGTCAAGTCTATGTCCAAAACAGACCAACCACACACCTCCCATCTTTCATTTACCATTGGGATGTGGGGGAAACAAAGAGCTGAAAGACAAACGTGGCCATCAGTAGTGAACGAACACACGCAGAGCTTCACATCATCTTCTGAAGCTGAAGGAAACTATTTCAAATAGCCATTCTTCTACAATGAGTTGTAGCAGTAAGTAATTAAAAAAGCAATGTGCAATACATGGAATGATGCAAAATACCACCATAGCAGACTTGTCAGAGTTGTCTGTGTGTTCATGAATGGAGTTCAAAAGCATAATGAATTGGTTATACCGCAAAAGGTGGAGAAAGCCTTCGGCTGACATGCAGATACACACTGCAAGAAGCGGGGAACACAACTGGAATGTAAATCTAAGACCTGTACCTCAAGCATAACTTTTTGAAAATAATATTTGTTTGTCCTTTTAGGAACGTTAATCTTCATTAAGGAATAGAGTAATTCAGATTTTCTGTCATCATAAACCCTTCTCTCCTCTCCTCAAAAGAAAATATACCCACTGAATAGGAGTTGTTTCTAATCACTTCAATCAGTTACAGGTCACAGTTTTTTGATGAAAAATTATTTTCAAGTACCAGTTACAAAAGCACGTCTCAAACATGAGGTCTTTAATTTTATTATAATTAGAAGTGTTGGTATGCCACCACAGGACCAAGTTCAAGAGCAGCAGAGTAGTGTATTTATGCACAGCTGAAGAGGAGGTGTAAGGCACTACTCACTGTGTAGCTAACACAGTGAATGCAAGAGGAGGAGATGTAATCCACTGTAAACGGATGGAAACCAGGGAAATACACATTTATAAAGTGAAGGCACTTGAGAAATGCACTCATGGAGAGATTATAGAAAAATGCTGGCCAAGAACATGCAAAAATCACAGTCCTCAACCAACACATCAACTGACAAAGTCAATGAATGGATGAAGCCAAGCAAAGTCAAGCTAAAAATTAAGAATGAGAAGTTTTGCAGTGACAGGTAGCACAGTGTGCCAGGCGACTGAGCTGAAAGAGGGAGGCAAGCTTTCAGCTAAGGAAAGCGTATTTGTTTAGAAGGGTGATTAACCAGTGCAACCACACTGCCAAGAGCAGTAATGCACACTGTGTTTGTTGCTGTCTTCCCAGGGTCTTTCCAACAGCTACTCTTTAGCCAAATAGAAGTTACTGGGACCAACAAAGTGGTACCTATGTAAAATGTAACGGTCTGGTTTTTACAGGTCAGAATGACCGAATGGTCCTCCCTGGTCTTAAATTCTCTGCCTCACAGAGAGAGGCTGACAGAGCTCAGGAAAAGACCACAGTGCTGCCGTGAGCCCCTCTCTTGCACTTATAATTCAGATATGTGTGCCTCAACTCAGATGGAAAACAAAGAGTGTATTACAGAACACAAATTCAGCACCAGAGATTCTCTGCAAATATTGGTGACTGAACACTGATGACTTGAGGCAGAGTCCAGAACTTACTGAAATTACTGAAGGCCTCCCTTGAAGGGGAACCTGTTTAAAAGCTTTTATTTACTTAAGAAAATGAATAAATATCACTGTGAAACTTCTCTTCATGTACAGAGGACACAACTAGAAATTAAAAGAGAACAGATATTTGTCAGTAGTACTTTGGTGACACAGAGAAGCGAAACGAGCAAATATTTAGTGACTGTTCTGACTTCTCTACCATCATATCATTTCACTTGCACCCACAATTTAGGGAGAAGATAACAGTATTTTTCTTCACAAATTATATACATCCAGCCCGGTTTTTGGCAGTCAACCACAGCTCAGAAAAGTCTGATCTTCCCCTCTAGAAGAACTGTATATACCTTTTTTCTAAAACAGAGCATGTTATACAATACCAATGCAACTCAATTATTTAGACAGGCAGACCTGGAATATACAGTCTTCATGAAAGATCTAATTCATACTTAAGACAAAAGACACGTTTTACAGCTCAAGCCAGTCTCTTTCTCTTTTTCAGCACCTTTCAAAGATTTTTACCTATTTTCAGTATTAAAAGTATAGCTTTTTCCCACAAAATGCTATAAAGGAATAACTGCCCATGCTACAAAGACAACACAAGGTTCTCAGGACATTTAGACTCAACAAATATTACAGAGGCCTGTTGTGAGCTATGTATAGCTAGAAAAATCAAATTTCATCTGCCACTCTGTCAGGATGCATTCCAAAGTCATTTTATCACTGCAGCGAATACCAAGATATTTATCTTTCCTGGCTAGGTTAATCTTGTGTTCCATAATTATCATGACTGCCATAAACACATTCAGTTCTGTTCCTGCACTGGTGAATGTTGCCAATGTGAGGAGAAACTGAGCTGAAAGGGAGTCACTTTTATTTACTTTCAACTTAAAGGCAACAGCAGAAATTAAGAAGTATATTGCACTGGAGATTGTGTTTATTCCTAGATCTGTTACTATAGCTTTCCAGTTAATTTTTTACCCTCAAACTAAATTGAAATCATTACAAGGCTTTACTGCTTAAAGCATTCTAGAGAGGAAATGGCTCGAGAGTACTATGAATATAGCTGGTTGGCAATATCTGTCTGTGAATCTCTGGTGTGTGCACACACAAAAGTTTTGATGAGTTTCCCAGAGCACTTTCTTGGGACTGCAGACATCCCATTTCCTTTGATCATGTGACAAGTCCTTAGGATGCAGCATGCTTCAGGAGTCTGCAGGCCTGGCAGCTTCACCATCCTCCTGTGCAACACAGCTAAACAGTTTCCAGTTCCAGATTTGGCTCCCTTGGAGTTGGCATGGCTCTCTTCACTGCACACTGTAGTTGTGCCCTAAAGCAGTGGAAAACATGGTCAGCCAGGGATCTTTCCCGCTAGATGCACTGCCATTCCTACTGCAGATTATTAGCACCATTCCTACTAACATCTGCTCTCCTGCTGCTTTGAGTAGGAGAAGACAAATAGCACCTTTGTCCCTGCTTTCAATGACAACAACCATGCAGAATCCAAGGCTCAGAAAAACTGGGAAGAGAAAAAAAAACGGGGAAAAAACATGACTATGCATCAGGACCCTGAAGGTTTCTGTGTACTTGTCAAAGGTCAATCAAGATTAATCCTTGAAATGTTCCTTGTCAAAACCCAGAGTATGACATGTGGAGCTCTAAAAAAAATATTAAAAATGTTTGTTCAGAGGGGTGAGCATATTCTTTAGTTCAGAGGATGCAAAAGCTGAAACAAAAGCCAGACTGCAAAAAACCCTAGGTTTTGATTGCTTTAAGCTTGTAGGAACTTGGCATCTCTTGTAGGAACTTGGCATCTCTTGCTGCATCACTTTAGAAGAATGCAGGTTTAAAGAACAGACTTTATCTAAACTTCGCAGAGCTGAGCTACATTAATGCAATCCAAGCACAGGCAAAAGCTGAACAAATTACTGAGGACAGTTTGTATCCACAGGGTCAGCAAAGGGATATGGAGCAGGCACAAGAAAGAGCAGTTTCCAGATTTTTCCCCTCTCCCTCTTTAATTCAGTATTCTAAGACACAAGAAGATACAAAACCAGACAGAAGTTCTGGTTCTCAGGCTTTCTTCTACAGTCACCAACTTTCTAAACCTCATTGTGATTTTTCATTTTCTGAAACAGGGATAATAATGTACCTACTGATCTGTATGTAGTTACACTTAAAATTATTGCAGATCACCAAGAGTCCTTCACAGATGAGATTCTGACATAATATGAAATACAATTATCTCAGTAGAAGAGGGAACACATGTGCTTATTACATAGGATTGAACATATAAATATTCCTTTGTTTCAGTTTCCCCAGACTTCCAAAATCTCCATAGAAGTCTACGTGTCTCTGGAAGTGTTTAAGGCCTGGTCATACTGGGCTTTGAGCAACATAATCTATTGGAAGATGTCTCTGTCCATGGCAGAGCAGTTGGAACTAGATGATCTTTAACGTTCTTTACAACGCAAAGCCTTCTATGATTCTATAAAAGAGAAGTTTCTACTCTTCTAGCAAATTTAGACACGCTTCACAGAACTTCAACAGACAGTGAGGACAATATTTGGAGGCTGTAATCCACGCTCCTATGAGGAGACTGAGACAGTCTGACTTGCAAAATTCTGGGGCTACATCGCTGAAAAAGCAAAATGTGTTTCAAGAGCATCACAGGTGAAGTGGATAAAGTCACTTTTGGCTTCCGCTGCCAAAGTGACAATATGCCAACGTGAAGCGAAACCCCAGAGCCCCAAGCTTAATTAGTATAAGTAACAGCAGATTAAGCTGGGACAATGTGCCACGATGACCCACAAGTTCCCCAGCTGTACTAAAAATATCTACACAGAAGTAGAAAAGTATCCTCCACATGCGGGGGAAAAAAAACCACTCGGGCTTAGGGAATCTAAATCCAAGGAAACCTTCTTTCTCTATTTAAAAGCTGCTCTTTTTAGCCTGAGAATTCATAGTCAAATAACTACTTCTATGTGTGACAACATGTGGGAAAGCTCAAAATGAAGCCACAATAAAGCCACGTGTTACTGGAGGGCCAAGAATATGTTGAGGTGGAGCTGTCTGATGGAGAGAGTCCTCCTGGAGGGGTAATTCTAACCAGGTTTCCAGCAGCTGCAGCGAGGGCTGATGAGTAGGGGAAGGTGGTTCAGTACGCAATAGAAATTACACAAACCTGAAGTAAATCCAAGAGTTAAGAAATGACTAATTTTCAATGATTATACTAATAACAAAGTGGGTAGACTGTAGAGATTGGTCGGTTTTATGCAACAATAAATG
Organism: Grallaria varia; assembly: GCA_013396735.1. NCBI lineage: Eukaryota > Metazoa > Chordata > Aves > Passeriformes > Formicariidae > Grallaria > Grallaria varia. Next base: position 1,097,792 of record VWZG01010603.1, read on the forward strand.
CTACCAGAGCTATGGAGTATGGCTGGGAGGTGACCGAGACCACATCCACTGGCTGTTTTTCAGTTTAAGCGTATCTGACAGAAGAGTCAATGTGATACACACAGTTCAAAGTGGCAGCAACATACCTGTCCTGTTTGTTTTGCACGGTTTGAATCTAATCTTGCACAACTTCAGGCAGGATGACAGAGGCATGTAAAACAGGTTGATATGATGTATGAAATAGGTATGTCTCTTTAGCTTTTATCTGAGAGCTTCAACTGCCAATGAATTTTTTTTACATCCCTGGAGAATGATATGCATTAAATTTAACATATTAACTACTGGCACCTTCAATCTTGAATATTGCCTAAAGGCATCATAAAATACAATGCATAAAACAAATGAAAAAAGGAGTCAAAGTGCATAGCAAATATTAAATATTAAAAATAAGAGGTGAAAAGAAAATAACATGAAAGACAAGAGGAAAACAAATACATCACTAAATAATGTTAAGCATTGATTAATAAAATTAAAACATAAGATAATTATACCAAAATAAATAAAATTGATTTAATTTAGTTGTTTTATAAAGACCATGGGACCGTTAAATAACTACATTAGACAAGCCCTAGAAAGAAAGTGTTCCTAAGGTTAAGAATGGTTCTCCTTTCTCTAGGAACTGCTTTTCAGTTTCCCTGGACATATGTTCTTGTATTTCTGGAGAACTGAAAAAGGAATAAACACACTTGTCCTGACATAATCACTATAACGTTAGTTCACAGAGAAAAGCCAAGTATTCCACCATTAACATCTATAAATCTTTGAGACAGAAGAGTAGGAAGTGAACTTAATAGTTCTAACACCAAGTTAGGTCACAGCTAAACAAGGTTACAGTTTGGGATGAAACTTTGGATGAGGGCCTCTTCCTCTGTAAACCCTAATCTCTTTTATGCTCCCAAACAGACCCGAACAGAGAGCACAGATTCCCAGTGATGCACCTTGTGACCTTCAGACACTAGGCATGAGTTGCAAGGCTGCTTCATACAGTGCTCTGTAATGTTTTCAGCAATCATATGCACATGTTTCGGTGTGGTGCAGCATCTCCCTGTCTGGGAATCGCTTCCTGTCAATATTCTTTCTCTGTTCAACGTCCCACATATAATAATGCAGTGTTTTCCAACACTATAAAGTCTGAATTCTGAGGACTGTTCCCCTGGAGGACATGTAATGCTCAGTGTTCAGAAACACAGAATAAAATACTTGAGTAGGTAAAAAGGGACCAATTAATTCTCTTAATTATTTTATTCAAGGTTTTTCTCTCTCTTCTTATCCAGTCTCCAGAGGGGAAAAAGCTCAATTACTCTCACGCTGTTTACATTCCAGGGTTAACAACATTTACTTTAATATTAAACTTCAGACATTATCTTAAATGACTGTAAATAGGATTACAAAGGAGCAAATCTTTGAGAGCTCAAATCTTCATTTTTCTCTCTGAGCTGAACCCACGCACCATGAGAGCACCATCCTGTGAATCTCTTGAAATGCATGGAGAAAAACAGACATTTTCTAAATATACACAAAAATGTGTTCTCTGTTGTGTTCTTTAGACCCTATCCCTCTATACTCTTAAGGGACTTGTTCTTCTACCAGTGATTACAAAAAGAAATAAAAACATTTTATTTGTAGGTGTGTCTACCGCACCCTTACTTTTTCTGCCAGGAAAAAAAATATCTCACTGCTTCAGACCTGTTCTGGCTTAATCAAGGTCCTTAAAGCCCTACTATATTCTTGAAGTAGTAGAATTATCAATATTAGCCACCAAAGTGTTCAACACCCCAAACTGGTAGGCAATACAGTATTGAGAAACCTGAAAGAACAAGCCAAAGTTTAGGAAACTACAATAATGGGATAACGTCATTAATGAAATTAATCCTGTTTCATGCATAGATGAGCTTCCTCATACTGAATTTATAAGTTTTGTAAGGTCTTAAACAATGGAGTTCATTACTCACTACAAGGCTTTGTACTATTCCAGACTACTTGCAAGCATTATCAGCAAGACAAATTACTTACAGGTGCAAAGCAACATGCCAGAATGTACAAAGGAACATCACAGATCTAATCTAAAAACGCATCTGCATCATGAAGATGATTTTATTCCAGTAATGAGTTTGGGTAATTTAATTTCTTTGGTTTTAAGGGGAGAAAGTACTGTCAGGCTTCCATAAATACGCTTTGACTGAACAGATGACGACATGAACCTGGTCCTTTCAAACCAGTTTGCTACATCCTCCCCAACTCCATTTAGTGAAGAAAGGAGAGATATCCAAGAAAAGCAGATTTCCATGGGTGTCTCCACTCATTCACCTTAATGTCTAACCCTGTTCTCTAACTTGTACATAAAGAAGCCAGAAATGACATCCACCTCACAAATTTTGACAAGAAGTGGGCGAAAACCCCTAGTGACCTGCTATAGAACCCAAAGAACAACGAATAAATAACAAAAAATAACAAAAGCTGTCTTGCTCCCAATAAAAGATTTGTAGCTCCTTAAATTTTCCAAGTCCTTTACATTTCCATTGAGTTAGACTTCCTTTTGAAGGTCTATAACCTCAATTGTTAAAATGAAGCTTTTCCCATTTTTCAATGAAATCTTGGGAAAGGAACTCCAGCACTTTTCCACACAGAAAGGAGCCCGGTGCTGTCAGATTGTCAATGTCTGAAACTCAGAGGGCCAACAGTGGGAAATGAAGCTTTTTAATTCTGAATTACAGGGTTGAAATCAGTAATGAATAAGATAAGGTGGTGCCAAGGCAATGCTCCCTGCACTTTTTTTTTTTTTTTTTGAGGTTAAACAAATTTGTCTTGAGATATCATTGACACGAGGCTCCAGCTGGGTGCTCCAAAGTGGCTCCTGAACATAACATACCTCTGAACAGACTCCATCCCACCCCCACTCACTCTTCAGGCTCACAACCTTCCTTTTACAGACAACACTTTCACTGAACAACTGCATTGGTTCAAACTTGGATCATGTTAGCAAGGGTGGAAAAGGAATCCACCACTCCAGCCTGTCACTGTAGACAGGTTCCAACATCCTTGCTCTTCCCAACCTGACAGCAGCCCCATATGACACTTCTCAACACCTTCTCAACTTGAAGGCACAACATATTTTTCCTTTGCTGATTATCTCATAATGATGAAGCAACTCAAATGCCATAATAGCTCTATTTCCCCCCCAAACTCTACTATGAACAACAGATAACATCTGTACAACCAATGTTTTGTGAAATGCCGCAGACACCCATTTGAGTAGCACATTTTTTAAGGGCAAACCCTACATTTTCTGTGATTATTTTTGTGGCATAACTTTTTAATAAAGCTTTTGCTCTCCTCTCTTTTTTTTAACCCTTTTGATTGGATAGCCTGTCACAGCCACAGTACCATAAGTCTTTCACTTTGAAGTAGTTAAAAGAAAGGAAACATCCTTGGAATTGGTTAAACTCGAGTTTTGATCACATGCTATGAGGACAGCCAAGAAGAAATTCTGATACATGCAATCCCTCTCTAGTACACAAAAACATTAGCAAAGCAAGGCACTCTTGTTGTTACTCAAATATAATTCCTCATGCTCCTAATCTTATCTCAAGCGTACACAACCTACAGCAACTTCAGACTAGTAATAATGCCCTCTGCATGATGTGTTTTAATTGGTCTTTTTAGGGCAAGTTCAGGATAAGTACCTCTGGAATGACTCATTGCTTCAAACAGAGAGACATTTAATTTTACCAACTTTCCTGTTTTACCAAGTATCAGCTGTGGTCCACACCCAACCATTCTAATATCAGTTATCTCTAAAAATGACCAAACTTGAGTCTTTCCAATTCGGAAAGATCAGGAGGAATAATCCTGTGTAATCTCACTGTGGTGGGTTGACTTTGGCCAGCAGCCAGAGACCCACCCAGCCTCAACAGGACAGGGGGAGAAAATAGGGTGCAAATTCTTGGATTAACATAAAGACAGAAAGATGACTTACCAGTTACCATCATAGGCAAAACAGACTCATTTTGGGGAAAATTAATTTAAATTATTGCAAATTAATGTAGATTTGGATAGCAAAAAAAAAAAAAGACAAAATGACTGAAATTGCCTGCTCTCCCTGCCCCTTCTTTCCCCAGGCTCTGCTTCACTTCCACTCCTTCCCCATCACTCCCACTATGAGGGACACAAGGTGATGGGCAGTGGGGACTCTGCTCAGTCCATAACAACTCCTCTCTGCTGCTCCATCTTCTTCACACTTTTCCCCTGATCCACCTTGGGCCCACATGCAGCAGCTTCCTTTATGGCACATCCACCCGCACTGATGTGGTGTCCTCCATTGACTGCCATGTGGATATCTGCTCCAGCATGGTCTTCTCCAAGGGCTGCAGAGGAATCTGCTCCAGCACCTGGAGTGCCTCCTGTCCCTCTTCCTCTGACTTTGGTCTTCCCCTGCTGTTTTATACTGTTTTCCCGCTCCACCATCTTGGCTGTGGGACTTGGCTGTGCCCTGCAGTGGATCCCCCGGAGCTGCCTGGAACCAGATGTGTCAGACAGAGGACAGTCCTTGGCCTTTTCTCATGGACACCACCCCTGCAGTCCTTCCCCTGGAGCCCAGCAACCTCACCACCTATACCAAACACAGTCCTTTAGGAAAGAGGCATCACCACCCCCAAAACCTCTCTCCATTGTTCTCACTCTGCCTCTCCATCCAGGGGATTGCTGATGTGGGAGAGGCTAATTCTTCCCGGTCCCATATCCATGCTGGGGCCACACAGAATTGCTTTTCCTATCTTGTCAATCCAGCACTACCAATATGAGTTTATATCTCCTTTAAACTAACTTGAGAGAGCTGGGACCTAATGAAATCCCAGAGAACAAAATAAAACTGACGATTTCAGCACTGATACACCTCTCCTCAATTGTTTCATTGTGCTTTCTCACATTTCTGCAATTCCTGGGGCAAGGTGTTAAACCAGAAAACTATTCTGCAACACAAACCAAATACCTCAGGTTTTCTCTCCTGGATTATAATAATGCTTACAACTGTTCTGAGATGTGTTTCCCACATCTAACTGACTAGCTCATATTTTCTGTCTTTCAACGCAGAAGCTTCTTCTCACTCTCTTTCAGCTTCAGTGTTTCTATTGAAGTACAAGCTGTGGAGGATTCCCATCTCTGGCTCGCACACAAACTGCAACAACTGATATGGTGCCTCTGCCTTTCCATGGTGTCTCAGAATCATCAGTGGGTGGTCCATCTCCGTGCAATACAATTATCATTCAGTGCAAAATCCTCATGTTGTGTGTCAGTAACAAGAATGCCACAAAATGCAATTCTATTCCTGCTTAGGGTATGTTACAACTCCACAGCTGGCCAAGGTTTGCAGTCATCATCCTGCGTCTGGTTTTCAGGATACAAAGCAGACCTTTCACATTAACTACATATTGTTCCCTAGAGCAAAGAAGTCACTTCTCTCTCTTCTTTCTTACATGCCACATCCACTGATGTCACAAAATAAATACTAAAGCATTCACATTAAGTGATAATAAATTAATAAGTGTTCTGCTCCCTAGGCTTAGGCAGAGTTAGGAAACTGTGATACATGTAGCCCAACAGAGCTGCTTGGGCTGCTGCTTATTTGACGGGTCAGCCAAGTCACACAGGATCTCATATTAAATACTGGTTTCACTAAGGACTCATTAAGGAAATATTCATTTGCTTGTTGCCAGAGGAATAACCCTAATTGGTACTCTTCAGCAGCATACCATTTCCCTCTGGTTACGGGACCTTTATTATCTGCACTAACAACTGGCTAATGCTGATGATTCAGTCACATTTAGGCCCACACAGTTTTACAAACAGTGCCTGTAAGAGAAATGTAGGATTAGATATTGTGATAGCCAATGAGGTATAACTACTTACAGCATTTTTAACTTGTTAAAAGAACTTAATAGAAGAATAGGTTCTCTAAAGGAAGCAAATCATGTTCGACTTTCACATTCTGAGGGCATTTGATAGTGCTGGTTTTACTTCATATATGGAGCCAAGATATGGCAAGACTCTTAAATTTCTGCCTCTTCATTACATTCTTAAATTGGTAGCCTGAGAGTCTCCTCATAACCCTGTTTTAGGACTTGTTTGATCTTGGTTCAGGTCACATCATAACTGATTGCTTATCTAATCCTAATTTCTGAAGTTTTGAAAAATAACAAAACTTGGTAATAAATATAATTAATTACTGGGATTTCCCAATATCTGTAACATGCTTTTTGTTTCTGGCTCCTGAGGAAATTTCTGAAGAGACATATGCATACAAAAATCTAATCACAGGATCAACTGGACTGGCAATTCATTTTACTGTTTTTGAAATATTTTGCTAAGCACTAAATTCATTCATAAGATAAAAATCTCTTGTGCCTTTCAGTAATCCAAACCAAGGCCACTAAGAAATAAGATGTTTTACTATTAGTTTGAGAGTCATCACAGGCACTGACCAATAAACATATTGAAGTTCTTAATTACCTTAACATCAAACTTCACTCACTAAATATTTCAATGGCACCAAAACTATTTCACCAAATCATTCATCTTAAAAGATTTTTTCCATTATCACTCAGAAAATTATACAAATAACATTTTCCATGTACATGCAGTTGTATAACACCTTTACTTTTCTGCCTCGTTATCAAATCTGATTCAGTTACAATCAAGGACCTGCAATCATTAATGAAGACAACAGGTTGGATATGATGAAGGATGCACTGACAAAGACATCAGTGCTTTCAGTCCTTACCAACAGTGAATGAAAAGCAGCCTGGGACTGCAAAGTGAAAAGTCTGTTTTTTGACATAACCCTTCATTTAAACAAATCATTGAAATTCCAGCTTGCCCTTTGAAAAAGCGGTCTTTGTACCCAGGGATATTCATTGGATACCATTTGGGACCACTAATGTCAAATTACAGGGGAATTCCCATTATAAATGGTATTTTGTAGTAAGAGAAAATAAAGATGTGTTAAATATAAGCGTACTGTGGGAATTTATAAATTATCCTTGCTATTAAAAAAAAATAAATGAACCATTTCCTAATATCTCTGCTTTATTTGTTGCAAAAGCAAATTTGACCTGCACAATGGGTATAAAAGAATAACAGGCTGCTCATAAAAAGAAAGTCTACAGAAAATAGCATGTGGTGGTTTTATTTAGTGTGGCTTTTAAGTTTCAGGAAAGCAGATCAATATATGTAATCAGAAGTAAATGCTAAAAGAAGTTGACCCCATACAAGAAATTCTGCATGCTCTTTATTCCTAAGCACCAGAAGGACACAAAAAGAGATGAAAGTGAAAACTAGATATAAGTTAAGAACACACAAGTTCAAATTTTGCTTTAACTTTCTCTTATCTTCCTTTTTCACCAGTTGTGGCAAGTCATGGGCAGGTGGGAAGAGAATGGAAGGG
>VWZG01010603.1:1105330-1118693 GCA_013396735.1 Grallaria varia
GGACAGGGGGGGGGGGAGAGGGAAGAGAAGGGGGGGGGGGGGGGGGGAAAAAGGAAAGAAAAAAAAGAAGAGTCTTTTTCAGTATTGGTCAAAACCAAAACTATGTCTTTGACCATTTCAGTGTCTTGAGTTTCTGTATCATCAAGCAAGTCAGAGTACTGGTTGTGCTGTGTGCAGTATCTTCAGGGATATGTAAATGAAAGAGACAACTTGTAAAGAACAGTGTTGTAATGTAAAACACTAAGCTGGGTAACTTGAGGATACTAATGAAAAAAACTGTGTGACTAACCTTGATTTACTTTTCTGGTTTTTTAACTTTTTTAAGACTAAGATCCATTCTAAAGATAACAAAAGCCAAGGAAACTGCAGTGCAGATGGAGGTTCCTGATTTTTGCAAACAGGTCCATCTTCCATCCTTATTCTGATGCACAGATGATCAGACCATAAATAAAAAGTGTAAAAAAAAAAAAAGATGCAAGTAAAAAAATTACTTCCATCTTCCATTTCTAGTAGAGTCGTGATTTCCCTTCTTTCATCTCTCCATTTCAGCTCCCCTTCTTTCATGACTGTATCACTGGGTCTGTCATGACCAGGACATTTCTGCAAGGACTTCACAACTCCTGCACTCATAACCTCAGTGCTGCAGTGGATCTCTTGGACATTTTGGAGCGAGTGGCACAGAGCAGAGAAGATGCAAGACCAGACATACTTTGTAGTTTAAGGAATCACAGAACAGTTTGAGTTGGAAGGTCATTTATTCTAACCTCCCTGCAACACCTTCAACTAGATCAGGTTGCTCTAAGAGTGCCATCCAACTCAACCCCGAATGCTTCTAGGGATGGAACATTCACCACCTTCCTGGAAAACCTGTTCCCGTGTTTTGCCACACTCACCGTAAAAAAAAATATTTCTTGTATTTAATCGAAACGTTCCCTCCTTTAATTTAAAACCATTCCCTCTTGTATTATTGTTTACATAGCCTTGTAAAATGTCTCTCACCACCCTTCTTGTAAGTTTCCTTTAGGTACTGGAAGGCTTCTATATGGCCTTCCCAGTGTCTTGTCCTCTCCAGGCTGAACAACCTCAGCTCACTTGGCCTGTCCTTGTAAGAGAGGTGCTCTAACCCTGTGATGATCTTCATGCCCCTCCTCTGGACCTGCTCCAACAGGTCTATGTCTTTCTTATTTTGGGGACCCCAGAGCTAGACCCAGTACTTCTACTGGGGTCTCACAAGAGCAAAGTAGAGGGGGAGAGTCACCTCCCTTGCCCTGCTGACCACACTGTTCTTGTTGCAGCCCAGGATACAATTGGCTTTCTGGCCTGCAGGCACACATGGCCAGCTCATGTCCTGTCGCTGTACAGTTGGGATAGGTCAAGAAGCGACACGTCTTCTCCAGGAACAGGAACCAGAAAGCCCTTTATTATATCAGAAACTGTGGCTTATATAGACCTCAGTATTGACACATGTCCATGGACCATTGGTTTCTCTATACATAAATAATTCTTAATTGGACACACAGACTGCGCATGTCAGTAAACAATGACTTATCACTTCAGAGACCGGACTTCCATTCTGTGTTACAGTCTCTCCTTCCGTGTATATCACCCTGGCGATGTGCAGATGTTCCTAGCACAGTCCAATCATTCCAGAGAGACCCCAGACAAGCTGGGGCCCCCCATAAAGTCCAGCCTCTCATCCCCCAGCACCCCCAAATCCTTCTGGGCAGGGCTGCTCTTGATCTGTTCATCCCTCAGCCTAGATTGAGATCGGGCATTGCCCTGAGCCAGGTGCAGGACCTTGCATTTGGCTTTGCTGAACCCCACCATGGGCCCACTTCCTGAGCTTGTCCACATCCCTCTGGATGACATCCTGTCCTTCAGTCATGTCAACTGCACCACTCGGCTTGTGTTGTTACCAAGGAGATGGGCTGTGACATGCAGTGGAGCAGGAAGCTGAAGGCTTTCTTGTTATTTCCAATTCAAACACAGTAATATTCTGGTCTGATTTTTTCCAGTGAGAAGGTGAAGCAAGAAAATATCAGCCTTCAGAAAATTCTCATACTTTTCTCTGGATGTCTCTCTGAAAAAAGGACAGCAACTGGTAGTGTCTGGATAGTTCAGATAGAACATCTTTCCCCTGCCCTTTATCCTTTGAGTATTATGCAGAAAGTTAAAACTTTTTTTCTGTGAAAAAAACCCAACCACACCTATCTGGGGTAAAGAGAAAGGATATTTTTTAGTCTTTATTATCGAATATAATCCCCTAAATTTTTAGCAGTTTTAATTCTGTTACATGGTAAGAATAAATAAATTAAAAACCCACAGAGTTTGAACTCTGGTTTTTGAAGGACAAAATTATTTGCTTCTTTGCAAACAGACTTAATTTAATAGTACATCTTGCTTTCATGTAACGTATCTTTGTAGAAAGCTTTCTGGCAGTACATAACCAGATGCTGAGTAATATCCTTTGGACAACTTGGCCCCCATGTGTGCTTTTCCTTGTGCTTCTTTTGCAAAGTGATCACCATTCACTCATCAAATGACTGTCTCATGGAACACCCAAAACCCCTCCATTCCCCACCTTATGTGCTGTTTTCTCTCCTCCTGCCCTCCTAATTTTAGTGATCCTCCATATTTTAGTGATAGGGAGAAGGAGCAGAACATCTCCTTTTCTTTCTGGCTCATCTTCTCACAACCCTTGCCCGAGATGGTCAGACACTTCCCCTCACTGTGAGTATTTCTCAACTAGAATTTCAACTTTGGTCAGGAGGAACCACAAGCTCAGTAAAGCAGCAGGTGACCAGCATCAGAAAGCCCAGGGCTGCCACACTGCACACATCTTCCTGTTGTCAGAACAAATACTCAGGACACATCAGAATGAGTTCATTCAAAGCAAGAGTCCTGGGGTGCTGCTGGACAAAAGTGTACAGAAGCAGATATGGAAGTACTGACACCACAACACATTTCAAAGGCCTTGTTTCAGGCTAAGACTATCCATTAAAATAAAAAATAAAAAATTAATCATGGCCTAGCCACAATAAAATTTTGAAATATTTGTAAAACTAACCAATAGCTGATCGCCTCCCATGCTTGTTTTGACCACCAACTCGTAACCAAAAAGGTCTCTTAAGGTTGACAGTGCAGCACTGCTTTTTTGCAAGACTCCTCCAACAAGCAATAGGTCCGTGCACAATTTGGATTTGTGTAGAACAGAATCATACTAACCCATGTCAGTACTAAAATTTTAAGTTTCTATGAATAACATTCAAAAAGGTCAATCTCCAGTATTCTAGACTTCATTACTCCTGGAGCATCAGGCAGTTGTCATTTCCTTCTTGTGCAAGTTTTTCTCACTGACTTGAATATCTCCCTACCCTAATGCCCTTTTACTGCTGTAAGAACAAGACATTGACTGAACTTGCAAGTGCTTCACTCAACACAGGTTGATGGAAATTATCATTGTTTTGCCAGACTGCTCCAAGCCCGTATCCTTAATCTCTGTGTTTGCCTGTCCCTTACCTTGTACTCATCTCATAATTCTTATATATTTCCTGTTTTTTCCTCTTCAGTTCCTGTACCTAAGTATCAGCATATATCCTGATTTCTGCCTGTCCTTTTCTGAATGAATATATGTACCATATCTGAGGTACATATCTGTAAATCTGTGTGGAAGTGACTGTATTTTTCGTGTGTTGTCACACTGCCTAAGACTACAGATTTCTTATCCTTGACTAGGATTTATAACCAGAATCATGTGAAGGAGCACATACAACCAGATTCCCCCTCAGTCAATAAATAACCCTTCACATTTTTCTTAATTATGTCTGGCCAACAGTTAAGTGACAACTTTCTGCGTCCTTGCACACCTTTTAGATCACCCTCCCAAGAAGAGATTTGAAAACAACGGTCCCATATCTAAATATAAAGTGAAAGATGCCAGCTCTATAAATTACTTCGGGAAGACAGAAAGGAAAAAGGATTTAAATGTAAGGATGAGAGAATATCTGTGTGAATCAGACTAAAAATGTACATATACACAACTGGATATCTGCATGTATCTACAGTGGAGATATCTGTTAGCTGGTTTTGATGCTTCTCTCTTCTTTTCTTTTTCTATTTCTATTCTTTTTCTTCCCTGTTCTCTTTATTGAATGTAGATGCTTTTTTCTTAATACTATTTTTCATGTTTGACTACAAGCTTCCAAGATAATAAAAGGGAAATGAAGTGATTTCCTCTAATCTCACCAGATCTAAGTTTCAACTCAATTATTAACATTTTTAAGTTCTTATTTTTAATAATAATCATTATATACAGGGGCTTGCTTATTGGACAGGCCTGTATTACTGTAGTTCTATTTATAATCAACAGCTAGCTCCACCTAGTGTCGTCTTAATTCATCAGCAAAAGAGAAAGCTGAAACCAAATACTAGAGATAACACAGAAACAAACTATAAAATCACTTGTCAGCTGGATGATGGCCACAGACAGCATGCAGTTACAATTACTTGCGTCACAAGGAAAAGACCATTTTAAGTAACTACTGTATGATGATTGCCAGCAAGCACTCTTGAGAAAAGAGACTAGCAGCTTCGGGAGTATAAATATAATATATGCAATATAAAACAGTTTTACTGCTGCCCTGAAAAAGAGAATGGCACTTAAGCTGTTTACAGGGGTTATTCTCTCTGTAGTTCCATCATGACCACCACCACCAAATTATTATTAAATTTAACTGAACTTTTATAAAATAAAATATATCATCAAAACCACGGAACTATTTTTGGCTATACATACCCCACAGCGATCCTCTCCGTTAATAAGTACATCTTCCCTCCCAGCAGGTACAAAATAATTTAAACTGCCTCTCAGAGATGATCAAAGCAGGGAAATGTTCAAACTAGATAACAGTGCATCGGTTTTACTGATCTTTACCTGCAAACTTTCTAAAGGCTGGTTCACTGCTCTGTATCTAGAAACATCTATCTTTCTAAAACTGTTACAGCTTCACTCAGCAACATTTAGTGTTTAATAGCCTGATCCTCTTTTAACAAGACAGCATAGAGTACAGCCACCAAAGCAATTTAACATAAAATCAGAAAAGTGAATATCCAGTGTGAGGAGATTTCTTGATCATCACCTTGGAAAAAAATGATAGACCTAATGAAGAATGAAGTTTATATAAAAGAAAGCATTTTGTAAAGCCAAGTAATCCAAGTAATTTAACATCATCATAACCTGTGAGCTATCGAGCAGTGTTTGAGTGGTTGTTGAACCTTCAAATAGGAAAGGAAGAGAAGCCTTACATTTAGAAAGCAATACTTCTTGTATCAAGGATGATCCACTCTGATAGAGCTGACGACTGTTGTAAACCTGTTCAAATCACCTGTTCGGAGCTACTTAGCAGTTTCACCCTAGTGGTGATAAAATACATTTCAATATGTACAGTATACACTTAATGACTTCTCATTGTGACAGAGAGACAGTATATATGTTGGGGGGGGAGGGAAGGGGAGAGAGGTGGAAAGGAGGAAGGAGCATATTTTAAGACAATACCTACATCAAAGCAAACACCTGTACATTTTCTCAAACTCTCTCAAAATAGTCAGTTGAAAGTTATGCTTGTGACCCATCTAGCTTAAAGTATTCACAGATAAATTTAATTATTATATGATAATCTCAGAGTGCAACACAGGACATGGATTTAATAAAATGCACACAAAAATGTTCTCTGATGTTTCAAAAATAAGAGAACACCCCAGTTCTCAACAGTTTAGCAGTTACTGTCATTCCTCATTAACAGCTTTCAAAATCCTGTCTGAAACAAGCTGATAGAGAAAAATTAAGAACAGTAATCAAGCGAGAAATGATAGACCAGCTGGGTAGGCATCAAGTTGGCAAAATGTGAATACAGTTCAATAGCTGAAACAGATGCTGGAGTTGTTGAGAAACCCTGCAGGAGATATTGATGTATTTTCTTTATATAATACTGAACAACCAGATAAATGTCAAGAGCTAAAAACTGATGGGGAATAAAACCTGTCATAAAAACTAACTGTAAAGCAGAGACCTGAAATAATATATTTTCATTATACCAAAACATTCAGTACATGCATCCTCATTTTCTTGGGATTCCTCAATATACCAAGAGGTCAATCAGAGCTTGCTAGTGAATCCGAGAGAGCTTTTCCCAGTCTTGTTTCACATTTGTTTGTTTCTATCTACCTGAGGCTTCACAGACTTAGAAAACACTTTATTCTTCAGTCTCATCCTAACACAACACTCTCTTTCAAGCAAGCAATTCCCCGAGCTTGGAGGCAAGCAGCAGAGAAAGAGTAACACAAACATAAATGAAACTGCAAAATCCATTTTGCACGAGGAATGTTGTTTTCAGAGTTTCAAGACCTCGGCAACAAATCCTCTGCCATCAGCGACAGCTCATTCTAGCATATGCTTTGTCATGGTCAGTTTCTAATTACATTCATAATGATGCAATAGCTTTGATAATCCTACCTTCCATGCCAGCTGCTTTTCTTGTCACTCCATCATGCCAATAAGTTGGCTGCCGTAACAAATCAAGATAGTGCAAAACAGCATCTTTCCCCTGCATCTGTCATCTTCCTGAAAGCATTCTATTACTGCCGACTGCTGGGAACCAGAAAGTCTATTTGAATTCCAGCAGCTCCCCTTTCGCATGATTCAAGTTAGGTTAGGTGGGCATGCCTAACATGATTCTCTCCATCATTTATTATGCAGCTGCTACACCGTCGGTGTGGTAACCACTCTGACTTTATCTGATACGTCAGTCTTGCAAACCTCTACCTCCGTGCAAGCCCACGAGCCACAGAAGCATCTTGCATTTAATGAGCATTCTCCCTGCCTAAAGAGAGTGCATCTGCAAATCTGTTTTAAATCCTGCTGCTTGTATTGTCCTCTAAGGCTGATGCGAATGTTTGAAGATTAGTTGTTTTTTTTTTATTCTTGCGTTTTGCCTCTTCAGAAAGCACAGCTCTTCATGCACGCTTGAATTATTCACGGTTTAGCTAAACGTTTGTCGATTTGTGTCCAACCAAACAGCACCTTCCCGTTGAAACTCTCTGTTCGAAAGCTACTTCTGAATAACAGTGCTCTGCGTTCAGGCTCTCAACTCTGTTTCATTTTGAACACGGCTTTTATAGCCAGACCTCAACAAATACATTTAGGTCTTTTCATGCAATGAATGGCTGTCTAATGAGGGAACTGTACATTTTTAAGCAATTTATCTAAGCCTATTTGTAGGTGACACTTGCTTTTTGTGCTTTATGCATTTGAACAGTAAGTGGATAGCTCCGTTAGAGCATCTTGATATTCTTAAAGTGGTAAGAACACCCCCATAAGCTGCTTTTTGCCAGCCTGTGGAGGACACACTCAAATGACAGAGTTTGCCTAACTGCTTCTGAGTATCATGAATTAAAGGGATAGGGTTGTTTTGTTGTCTTTCTATTTATATTTTCTGTTGAGTGGGGGAAAAACAGGCTTGCGTCAGTGATTTCAAAAGAGTATTAATAGAAATTGACATATACCCATCAATCATCCTCCAAGTTAAATTAGCTGCATCTCCTCCCACCACTTCTGCCTGCAGTTTAAAGGCATTTCATCTGTAATATGTCTGCTTGCTCATAAGCTGAATAAACATTCCCCAACCCCACACTGGAAAGTTTGAATACCTGAGAGAGAAAAAAGGGACAATTTAACAGAGGCAGCTGCCTGCCTAGCACCAGATAGTTAAGTGGTGAAGGAGAGCAAGGACTGCCGCTGGAGTAATACCTCCTTCCTCAGCCTTTGCACAATGGCAAGGGAGGACAGAGGAAGAGGGGAAAGGGCAGAGTCTCCCAGGAAAAGCTTTCCCTTGAGGCAGCTGCCAGCTCAGCATCACTCACCAGTTCTCAAATTCCCGCCTCAAAAGGCTCACAGGGTTTTACATAAGCCTCACTTCTTTACTCAGATAATACATGTTGAACTTCTCTGTGGTTTGCAATGTCACCCACCCCGATGGTCCCTTCCTCCCTCACAATTTCCTAATTTCAGTTAAGTTCCTGAAGCTCTTGGCTTTGAAAGAAGCAGCTTGAAAACCTGAGCTCATGGCAGCCCCAAGTCACAAGAAAGTAAGGGGGAAGGGAGGGGGGGTGTCGGGGGAGAGTCTTGGGAGGGGTTTGGGAAGGATGAGCGGGGTGAAACAGAACAAACCAACCAAACAACCAAACCAGGAATAAAGGTAAGAGAATTTCCTATTTCAGAAAAAAAATAGAAATAAAGAATCAGTACATCTGATAGCTTCCTCTAGGCCTTCCAGAGTGGTTTATAAGTGTCTGTGACTGCCGGGCATGTCCCTGTTTGCCCTCTGCAGAGTCCCAGCCCGGGGGGCTCCAGGCAGGGTCCCAGGTCAGAGGGACAGGCTGGTGCTGGGCTTGCTGCATGTGCGAGAGCTCCCAACCCTGCTGGGAGGCATCCGACTCCCTGCTCTTGCTCACACTGAAATGGCACAGCTGACACCTGAATGAGCTGACACGCCATGGCACGGTTTATATTTGATACCGTATTTATTCCTAGCGGGCTGCCAGAAAATGCCTTTTTAGAGATTTCATGTTAAGAAAGTAGAATTACTACATCTGTTCCTCCAGTCTGTGGCAGCACATATCAACAAGCCAATTTTGCATTCAAGGCAACAGAGACGGCCCTATCATATAGTTGCAAAGTGCACAACTATAAAGTGGCTATCCGAAAATACGGTTAGCTCCTTTTTGTTCACAGTTCAAGCCATTTCTGAAGTGAAACAAACCAGGTAATAAATGAGGACTGACTTTGAAGTTGCCATCGATTCCAAGTACATAAAAGGATATGCTTAATATTTCACACTTCTCTCTGCATTACGATTTTAAAAACACAAACACAGCAACAAGGAGTCTACATGGTATTTCACAAAAGATGAGTTTGCACTCATAGTTCATACAGTCTGTAGTTGCAGGGAAGACCCAAAGTACCCAAAAACTCAACATAGGCTTAACTTCTAATTCAGTGAATTTTGAGCTGTACAAGAGTGTAAATAGAAATATGCAGAAAAAAATTCATGTTAGTGAGACAATAATTAAAAGAGAATGGGGGCATCTGGTGTGGCATGAATATACTTTAGCAGAATCCTATCCCACCCAGATAGCTCATAAGGAAGTACAGAAGGGGGGAAACAGCCACAAGGGGAGGAAAAGAGCGAGGGAATTATGAAAGGTATTTCCAGAGAAATAAGCATGGCATTACAAGGAGGACCCACTGCGGTTTATCACTCAATAGTACTGCCCCGCAGCACATCATACAGTGGGTGCAATGTAGTTTAGCCACACATTCCCATTCAGATCAGGTCTATGGCAAATAGCTATTTTTGTCCTGGAAAAAAATTCTATTCTTTAATTACTTTTTAGGAGGAAAAGGAAACTGCAGTATATCAGTTTTAACGTCTTCTGTGTATGCTAGTTGTACAGAAAAACAGCCCAGAAATGAATGGAGAATCTGGGAGGAGAAACCAGTATCAGTCATTCCGTCCACATACTAATAGGTCAGATTAATGGCTGGCTTTGGTCTCCAGTTTTTTCTGCATTTTTCTGAGAAAACAACAGCCATGGTTTCTGCATATTGTAAGTGGATTCAGCATCTGCATAGATATAATTATAGCAACCCACCCATATGGAATGAATTGCTTTAGAGAGAAAGCTCCATGGGTAGCGCTCCCAGAATCTACAATAACACAAATACATAATTTTTTGTCTTATACAGAACCAGCCTCAGTCTGGAAAAAGCAGAAATAAATGACAAGTGGAAAAACACTCATCAAGTGGTATTCTGCTTTTTACAGTACTGAACTCAGCAGGCAAAGAAACTCCAGTCTATTTGTGTGACAACTCTCTTCCTATTCCATCTACATCTTATGGCAGCGACGTGTATTCATTTTAATTGCTTCATTGCTACTAGAATGACTAATTGGTGCATTCAGTGTGTTTGAGTTTGATTGCGGTGGTGTGTGCATATTGCAATGATATCTAAGACACCATGTAGAACCTCTTCCTGGTGCCATTTCTTTTCCCTTTCTGTTTTCCTCTTTGGAATTACCAGTGATTCTGACTAAGCAAGAGTAAATAATGGATCACTGAAAAAAAGGAAGCAAGCAGACTGGCCTTGACCTTCAGCTCTACATGATGCTCTACATAACACACTCTCTCTAGTATGAAGAAATGAATGCTGATTTTGCTTAGCAAAAATTGTTCATTTGTTTTGCTAATATGTCTCCTGAAGAAAGTCAATTTCACTTCCTTTTTCCTCTGCCTCCCATTATACTTAGGTACTCCATCCCTCTCCCAGGGAACAACTAATTCAATCGATCAATCATGCAAGAAAATACTGTAATGATATACTGTGCATGTTTAGATTAATAAACATCTCCAATAGAAGCATTGGAAAGTTTCTTTGGATAACACAGCCAGGAATTATTATTTCTTACTGTTAACAATTCTATATTAACTACTTCTCAATTACAGGATTTCTGACATATGATTATAAAAGTAATCTGTCCATAAAAAGCCACTTTCCCATATAGTTAGATGCATCAGTACTTTCATTTTAATGGCAATATCTCAATAGTTTAGAGAGGGTAACTTCTGGCAAATACAATAAATGTAGCTTTCACTGCTCAAGATTAAAAAAAATTACTACAGACAAGAGTATAAAAAACTGAAAATGAAAATGCATAAAAGTCATGTCTCTATAAAGTAAAAGCCCAGCGCAAACCACCCCTCCACACAGATACTTACAAGCCCTGGGACTCCAATGGAAAGGTTTAAAGGCCCAGTCACCTGGACAGGACCACAGTGTTGGCCGAGAGATTTTTCAGATGCAATGTCTGAAGCCATCCAGCCAGGCACCAGATAGCCATCCCAGGAGCCAAAACTTTCAGGGGTTTTAAAACTTTTCACTCCTCTGGACCATAGTTTATCCAGTTTGTGCAGAAGTCACCTTTACTTTTTTAACTGAATCTCGGGTATAAGAAATTCACCTAAAGTCAGGCATTTGTCATAAGCTGAAAGCTCAGAACACACTTATGCAAAGATGTGTTAGGAGGACTTACGACCAACCTTTCAAGGTAAGATTTATCCTGCTTATAGTAAAAAAGTTTTGCAAAGTTATATTATAGATGTGCTTACAACAATAACAAGCAGTGATTTCCTCAGCAACATCAGAACTTCATATTACAGGACCTGGATAAAAGTTATTCATAAAAAATTCTACAGAAACAGTTCTCTGGGATCATCTCTAATGGCAGATTGCTGTGTGACATAGTCATCTGAACACTGCTGCAAATGAGGATAATATAATCTCTCAAATGCAGCAACTACTGAGGGTTTTTAATGTCAACCTCTGCTCATGTCTACAGAGAAGCCAACACACAGTCTACATTTTGTTCTCACATAGCATATGTATTTCAGTGACACTGAATTTAAAATACTAGGTTCTAGCAAGAAAAAAAGAAATCTAGCTAACTCATTCTCCAAATATTTAACACACATCAGGAAGCAGAAACATACAGAGTTCCCCTATTTAACACTAAGAGAATTAGTGTCCTTGAACTCTTCAGCAACTGCTGCTAATCTTCCTCCTAAGCAAGGCTTGTATGTGCTGTTAGCACAAAACTAAACAATGACATGAAGTTCATGCTAATTACATAAAACATGCATTTTGTTCTCCTACAGCTTATTTTAAATCAAACTGACTTGAGCTGCACAGCTTCAACCTTCTTCCATTTGTACCTTTACTTCTTTGGAAAAACATATTGTTCAGCAGTACTGGGTCTGAAATAATTACTGACTTTAACCTGTTCATTCTTTCTACAACTGCAGTCCGTGTATGAGATGACAAATAACCAGGAATTAAAAAAAAATAAAAAATACAATTAAACCCAAAACAAAACCACCTAGACCTAGTACACACCTTGCAGACTGCCCTTCCATCCAACCCCTGTGTGCCAGTACTCAGCTCGCTGTGGTTTTGACTCCATCAGCCCTCTCACCTGGTATAGCTCTCCAGTAAGGTATTCTCCATTTCTCTCAATTTTCACCAAATGCAGATGACTGTAACCTAAGTTCAATTAGGGAACTAGTTAAATGGCAGTTGGTCAAGAAATGTTTTGGAGATTGCACGCTTTGAAATGTTTTCTCTTGGTTACTTCTACTGCTGCTGGAGTTATATTCTGCTTTAATGGTATACCCGATTCATTGTATTGGTTTTGTTATGGATCAGTAACTAGCTGATAACATGCATACGACAGTTACATGTAACAAAATTAAAGTCAATTCTACAATATTCCAAATTCCTGTAGTACCTCAAACTTATCTTCTGTTTCTTTGATATGTTTTTCCTAAATTACTTATCTATGTGTTTTGGGCTGTATTAACATTAAAAACATACTTCTGATTAAGATTACTGATGAGACTGCAACTGCTAACACGTGTCCAAAGTCTCCAAAGATGGCAACTGAAAGTTCTTAACAGGTAACACTTTGCTTTTCAGTTGAGGGCTTAAGTTAAAATCCCAGGCAACTTTTTGATGCAAGTCCATTAAAAACCAGTCACTGTTTCAGAAAACTCTAGCAATTCCCTTATATAACAAACCAAACACCTCACACAGACAGAACTTACCCAATCCCTTTCAATACATTAAAGGTACCCAAAAAAACCTATAAAATATATAGCGGGCAGAAAGTACATCCCTTAATACTCAGTGAACAAGCCTGGCTGTACAGTCCTGGCATTCCTGTTGCCTGTGATTTCTGTGTGTATTGGCAGCTGACTTTGGAGGCGAACACTTTCTCACCTTCCTGGGATAAATAGAGTAATGAGGATTCAGAATATTAAAATCTTGTAAGACTTCACATTTACTCTTTCTGTAACAGGAAATAAATCTACACAGCACCATTAATAGGTGTTTTAATATATTTTCTAAATTAAAACAAAATAAAATCCATGGTAGTTGCCTTGAAGTTCATAGCAGATTTATTGCCTTGAAAATGAGAGTTTTCCCTGCAGTATCTAGGGCTCTTGCCACAGTGCAAATTACTATTGGGGTACACAAAGAAAAGCATCTTCCACCCTTCTTACCAACCGTCATCAGCAAAAATTACATACCCTACAGTTTGTACCCATCATTGAATAATCTGCTTTAACTTCAGAGATTTAAGACTGGATGTCTGCTATTTTGTTGCAATATACATACAAAGTAGGACAAATTGGATGAAGATGACTTGGTTTCTCTGGAAAATTATGTATATCCAAAAAAGCAGTACTAGTC
>VWZG01010603.1:1126034-1153112 GCA_013396735.1 Grallaria varia
ACAAAACAAAACAAAAAACCAAAACTGATCCCTTACAAAAGTTGGGCAAGTACAGAAAAATAAAGGTTTGACATAACTTTGGGTCGTTTTGGTCCAGTCACACTTCTGTGGAATATGAGCTCCTGAAGTTGCCCTCTGAGGTCAGAAAAGCAAAGACAACCCCCTTCCTCCCAAGGTGTTTACAACTGAAAAATCCTGAATCCGACATTCATAAATCCATTTCAGAACTATGGCAGGATATATCATTTTAGTCCGATGACAGTTATTACAACAGCCCCCTGATAAGATTCATGCGCCCTATGAAATGCCAAACTCCAGGTAACAGAAACGTGAAACATTAACTTAACATACAACATACTGAAATACATCCTTTTTTTTTACCCATCAACAAAGACAATGGAAGTAGTGAAAACTGTGGGGGTGGGGGAAGAGAAAGATAATTTCATAAAGATGTTTAAATAAATAATACAACTTTCTAAAATTTATTTGAGCATATAAAATAAGGACTATTAAAAGTGGTGGAAGCTTTTTGAACTTTTTTTTTTCCTACAACACTGGGAATACTTTCCTCTACCATAGAAATTAATTTTTTTTCAGATAATATCAATATTCCAGCTTCCAGATTTATGATGTAAGCTAATACAATTTATGCCTTGAATTTTTAATGTTTCTTACTCCTGTATATCCTATGTTATTTGTGAAATTCAGCGATTACAGCTCACAGAAGAGAAATCATCAGAGAATTAGTTTGCACCTGTATCAGTATCTTCTTTGCTACGACAGTCTTAAACTCAGTTGGAAATTATGCAGCTACCCTTTCATCCAGTTGGAAAAAGCCCAAACTTGGACCAATTTCAAAATTTAATAAATAAAATATAGACTAGAAAAACACAATGCTGCATTATTTCTAGAACCATATTCCAGTATTCACACCATATTTGGAGGCAAGATTTATTATTTTAATTTCTCTCAAACAAGGAATCAGAATTTAAACATAAAATTTACTCAACACTACTACTAAAAATTTGACTTGGCAACCAAAACAGATTTTACCCAAGGAGTCTTAAGTATTCCTTCAAATTACATTCAAATTCCTTTTATATCTGTTCCCTAACAGAGACAGCAATCGCAAAGCTATAAACCTGCTGCAGACATAACCATGACACCAGAAGGTAAACTGATTACATCTTATGAGATCCACACTTCCATCTAAATGTGTTTCAGTAGCAAAACTCACTTAGGCAAGTCCTCAGCCTATTTCCCCTACAATTTCTCAGCAGGAATCGGCATAAGTAAGACTTTGATGATCATATATCTACAGGATTACCTGTTACAGGCAGCCCCTTTCTTTGCCTCTGGACAAAATAAAATAAATTAATACATTTCTCAGAAAGGCAATTCCAAAGGACTGAAATATGTCCTGCGCCTTTGTGGGGATCTGTACATTCCCAGCTTTTCCACATGTTAGGTTGTCACATTTTTTAAACAAACAAAAAGTAGAAGAGTTTCCTACTTTCAGCAACATTTATCCCTTTAGTTTTTTTTCTTCCATTTTTCCTTTACTACCATCCTTTTGTGACCAATTCTGCAGTTATTTTCATTGCCAAAAAATAATTTTAAAAGCTCTCTTTGTCCCCAAGAAGAAATCCTATCTAGTGGACTGCACACAGAGCCCCCCACGCAGGACCTTCTTATACCAAGCACTGTTCCATTAACTAATGCTTCTAAATCTGAAAAAGTCACTCTCTGCCCCAGCTCAGTCAGACTGGCTTCTTATCGTTCCCGTTGACTCAAACGGTGATTGCATCCTCTCAACTCCACCTTTAAACCACGACTTTGCTTCTCTCCCACAGCTTCCCCTGCAGTAATGGCTGAGCTTGAATTAGTCCTCTAAGATCAGAGCGCTGAAGCAGCGATGCACTTCTGCAAAACCCAGGAAACGTACACCTAATATTGCCTGCCCTGTTTATGTCACATTTCCATAGTTGCGGTTTGGACAACAACATTGAAATCAACAAACCTCATGGGTCGAGGTGTATGGTAGAAGCCCAACCGCTCTATTCCACCCACTCCTCCCCACTGCCCTCTTGCACAGGGAGGAAGTAGAGCCCACTGTGAGTACCTGGCACCTCTGCTAGTTATACACAGACCTTAGGGACTCTCCTGATCCAAAAGTATAAAAGCCCCCATAGAAATGAGTGATGACATTTGGCCCCTCTTCTGGCACAATAATGAGATTTTGGGACCTGCCAAAAAATGAGACATCACGGAGTTAGAATTCAGTTCTCAGGGTGTCATTCACCTTTTTGAATTATTTAAATCTAGAAATGTCATACTTGTTTTTGTTTTTTGTTTTTTTTCTCTTTAGATGCCTCCATATAAACCCAGAACAATCAAATTACTGGAAAAATTTGTAGCGTCATGGCAGTAAGACTCTAACACTAAACTTGATTTTCCATCTCATCAACCATATTTAAACAGGCGTCTAATAAGATGAGAAAACTCTCAGAGAATACAAATCTCTCTCTTCTTCCTAGGTACATGAAGCTACATATGACTGCTGGCAGCAGTACACATTTATTTCACTGGCATTATTTTGGAGTATGTAACCTACTTGTAACCAAAGTTAGACTCTTGTCCAGAGTGTTCCTGAGCATGAACATGAACTCAGGGACCCTATGCAGGTCCTATTTATATAAATTGTATGAAGTATGAAAATAAATGTGAACTTCAAAATAAATGCAAGTTCTCAATACCAGTATCTGAGAAAATCTCAAAGAAGTGATACCACCACCATTCAAAAAGTATCCATCTTTTCACCTCACATAAGTACATACCGCATTAATCTGGAATTTCTGAAACTTCAAATTCACAAGGAAGAGAAATAGCATATTCATTAATTTTGAAAAAAAAAGCTCTATCTAGGAACAAAGTATTACTATAAATTCAAACAATAATTTAAGTCCTTTTCCCCTGTTCTTTGTACAACTAAACGCAAGCATTTTTGATGCTTTGATTTATAACTAGTCAAAACACTATTTAATACAATTCCAAAGTGTAACTGCACAATCTTAAAACAGGATTTTAAATAGTCGCTGCCATTGAGAGGCAAGTTAAAAATAAAATAATGAAAATGCTCCAATTGATACTGAAATTCATTTAAAAGATGATGTTGCTCCTGAGCTATATGTTCCTGTATGGATTTACTAAGAAAGAGGTAGCCACTACCAGCACCGCTGCCAAACACAATGAGAACTAACCACACACACAGTGTATTCTGTAGGTCAAAGCATTGCCAAATGACTCAGGAGTGACACAAGGATTAGGAAGAATCTGGCATTTACAAAACTAAAGCAGAACAAAAAAAGCAAAAGGCAACAAGCAAACAAAACCCCAAACCAAACAGAATCAGCCTCAACCAAAACAAACAAGATATCTGTGCTATGTGGCCCAGGAACTAAAAGGATGAATGAATGACATAACACAGAGAGAAAACAGATCGTATTATTTTTGGATGGAGCAGTTAAATATGGACAAGGAATACTGGTCGAAACTGAGGCTGGTTCCATTACTAACATGATATTCTGAAATCACAAATATTAGATGTTTTACCAGTATAGTCAGGCCCTCAACAGTGTCTATTTGGATTGAAAGCACAATGAAATTTGAGACACAAATCATCTGTTATTTGGTATTTGCCCCATGGCCAGCATTGCACCACTCCATTTTAGCTTGGGTACTGTCCTGAATAAAGTGACTTTTAGTGATTAAACAATTAAAAAAATAGCTCTATTCCTAAATATACCATCACAAAGTTGTCAGAAGCCCAGGTATGTACCTGACTTTTGACACTTGAATTTCTACAGCAAATACAGCAAAGATAACAAACACCTGTAGCATAACTGAAATATCTAGCCAGAAGTTTCTAGTTCTACTTGTAGGAACTGTAAATACATTTGCTGTATTTTCAGGAACATCATTCAGGGATACGGAAAAACAACTCTTTCAAATTGGCTTTTGACTTTGCAAAGCTCACAAGTTTAATCTATCAGAGAAATATTAAAACTGAAAAAAATCCAACGTTCCAAGTTAAGATACAAAGGTATATTAGAAGAATTTTCAAAATAAGCAAATCAAAACCACTTCAGAACACTATGGGTATTGTGAAGTATGCCTCAAATATCCACTTCAAACCATTTTCAATTTAAACCAAGTTTACAAAAATTCAAGTTTATTTCCTTCCTCTAACGAGGCTGATCTGAAGGAGTTTTTCTCCTGTTCCCTCCTTGCTCTGATCTGAATGTTTAATGCTATATTTGGTGTCTCCCTTTTTAATCTCCCTTTCCGATAATCCCTTGGACATACATTATATGTCTGAAAAGTTTTTCCTTGTTTGGTTACGTTTGGGGTGTTCAAAACCATACAGCTATTTGACTGTGTCTTAAGGAATTAATAGCTAAAAATGATGGAGCCAGTTTTCCTGGTCAGTTGGCTAATTTAATTACCACAGCAGCAAAGCAGCGAAGGCAAACTGAGCTAAACTTCCCTGAAGCCAGCAGAGGGTACCCTCAAAGAACTCACATTTCCAGGACATTAGGATAGCCAACCTCATGTTTCTGGAAGGGTTTTGTGTTGGGCATCTCACTAACGAGTCAGGGGCATTGACACAGGCAGGTTCCCTGATTTCCGTAAGTGAACAGGAAACAAATTAAACAGAGATGAGTAAGAGATTTAAATCTGCTGATTATCAGGTTAGTGTCAGATTAAAGTGACACAGCTGAATGTTTGTTAGCTTTGTGAGTTTCATCTCTAGCCAGTTGCTGAAGTAGTTTCAGAAAATCACAAGTTTATTCAGCAAAAAGCAGCAGACAACATCCCTTACCACTATACAACATTGCTGTACTAATATCCTCTACATATTTATAATTTTTACGTATTATTTTACCCTAATTACAGTTAATACTTTAGCAAAGAAAGGGCTGGGACATGTTCTTCTTCAAGGAACTACCCACACCTGCAAGGATTTTCCCTCCTTCTCATCACAGCTTCATTTCCATAAGAGCCTTTGATTAAAGGGAACCATCTAATGCCTTCTGGAAATCCCAGCAACCTGCATCAAATGGCAAACCTGATTTTATCTAAGCATGAATTCTCTTTAAAAAGACTCTTCCCTGTTGTATTGTACTTTGCCCCTGTGTGCCCCTATACATTGTTTGCTATGGTTTCTTCTCCTTTGTCCCATACAGTCTTTAGCTTTCACTGGCAGTGCTTCTCAGATCTGCCCTGGAGTACTGGTGTCAAAAGGGCGTGCAAAAGTTTTACCTGAGAAGGTTCATGTCACAGCTGGTACCTTACCTGAACTGCTTCATCTCTGAGTTACTCAAAAACTCTTCAGTGATTAGCATGTGATCTTCGGTATTTATTAATACTGACTTTGCCTATTTATTTGTAACTTTTTCCATCAGGCCCTTCAATCAGATCCTCTGATAACACTTTCACAGAGGTGTCCATTACTAACACATCTCAATTTATTTATCAACTCTCCGATCCTAATTGCCTCCACTGGCATTTCTGCAAAGATTAAAACAGAAGCATTTGAGATTTCCTGCCCCTCTGCTCTGAGGCCAATATTTATTTGAGTACAACTCAATTCCTAGTCCAGTAAGTTTCCAATTCTCTCTGATAAGTACATGCTTACATATCAAACCAAAACCTCACGAGAACCATCACATACAGGAATTCAATCCCTAAAAAAGGAGTGGCCATAAACAAATTCTTTGTGAGCTATATTGCCACTCACTGGATGAAAACACTACACTAGAAGTGATGTAAATTCTTTGCTAGGCACGTAGCAGTTTTGTGAAAACTCAAGCAACTCATCCAAACCCTGTAGTGTCATTTTGTCTCCCAGCGTTTGTTTGTTCCATGTAGACTTCTTGTCCTACTTGCCCTGTGAATAGCTTAAAACATGGGACCCCTTGCAAAAAAAGTCATGTAGGTATTGCGTGCGCAAAATTCTCAGAACCAGATAATGGTGTAGGATGTTCTAGTTTAGTGGCTTCAGAAAGGACTTTTTTTCAGATGGCAGGCACTTAACTTCCTAAACTGACTTCTCAGACACTCAAACCCTACCATTAACTTTTCAAAATGCCAGCCTCGGTACTGCAGACAGCTTAATGCTAAAAAAAAAAAAACAAACCAAACCTCAAAAAAACCCTTTTTGCTTTCTAAAGCAGCTCAGATGGAGGTTATGTAATACAGCAGATAACCATGAGAGCTCTGGGAACCAAAAGTCTTTGCAATGTTTCAATACACCATGATTTGTGTTTGCCATTGACACAACTCCGCAGTTCCTTTCACTCTGTTTTCTGCTGTTCCACAGCTGAGCCAATGGTATGACAAGTCTCAAATTCGGGTTTACTAGCTTTCCTGAAGGGTGAGTTTTTGTCAGTATTGTGCCCGATACAGTAGAAATTATCCTCTAGGTATCAAATCAGTTATTTTGCATAAATATATCAAAAACAGATAATTAAAGGAAATCAGATACTAATTGAGAGAACACAGATTGTACATAATTGGTTTTTATTGGAAACCAGGGCACGAATTTACCAGTGGATGGCAGGTTGAGAATCAGTGTGAATTTCAGATATTATACTAAAACTGGGATTCTTTCTAGCAACAGAAATGGGGGGGAAGAGGGGAATGGAAGTACAAGAAGTAAAATAAAAGGAATTTTTTCATTATTACATTTTAAATTGTCAAAAAAATACGGGTAAAATCAAGAGAAATCACAGGATGTCAAGTGAGAGGCTGAACTGAACTCATCTGCAAAGCCAAGTAGAGTTAACAGATTTATGTAAGAGTTTGTTTTGCAAGACAAATGACCACACTATCATTCACTCTGATCCTTGAGACATTATGCATCTCATCTCATTTTTGAAATACTCCACTCATGAAGATGCTTGCTCACTGGACTAGATAACTCATATGTCATTCCCAAAGACAGGAATGACAAAAAAAGGAATTAGAGGCAAAGAACGTGGAGAAATTAAACAACTGACTGGGCCATGGGCCAAGTGTACCCCACAGAAAGACCAAGGACTCGTTTGTGTTCAGAGGATAACTACAACAGGGCTCTGATTGCTGGGAAACATCTTGAGAGGGTCAAGCAGAGAGATCCTTTCCATGAGAGCCTGGAAGTCCTACCCATGCTAGGAGCTCATTTCCAGTATTGCACTGGAAAGGGGAAAAGGATGCCAAGTTTGCATCCAACCAACCTCTGTCACCACCACAGACACTTTAGCTGAGATTCCCCAGGGTCCATCAAGACTTACAGCCTGAAAAAAGCATATTCCTGGCAAGCAACTCACACCTTGAAACTCTGAAAGCAACACTCCATTGTAATCAAGAAGCAGCAGTCCTTTTAATCCTCCAGTCTATTAAATTCAATTATTGTGGCACACTGTACTCTTAAATAAAAAGAACGCATGCAGCCTGTTTTTATATGAAATTGTGTTACAGGATATGGTATTAATTATCTGTACCAAAATGAAGTAAGGAATGTAATCAAAAGATTATACACAGATCTGAAAAAGAACTAATTACAGTAAAACCTTGATATTTTTGCTAGCAGACTCAGTCAGGGAAAATGGATATTCATCGTAAGTATACTCCTGACAGGTTGTTCAGACAGAAGACATTGACAAAAGAAACTGTGAAATAATTAATACACAAAGGACCTGTCTGATGATACATAAATAGACTTTACTTCAATGAGATGTTGCATCCAGATTTAACAGACCAATTTACAACAATCAGCAAATCAAAAAAAAAAGATTCTAAAGTACTGCTGCTTTTATTGAGCAAAAATAACCTATGCACGTACCTGTACAGCACAGGATACCGGATGACCCTATTCTGATGCATAGCAGCAGTAGCAGTTTTTTGTTACGGGCTTACAAATACAATCCAAAGACAATTTCATCTGTGCTATTAGTTGTGAACAGTTTTCAGAAGATGATACATAGTGCTATACACATTTAACTCGTGGCTCCAAGCAGTCGTTGGCAAATGACTAAGTGGAAGGGTCCAGACTCTCTTTATCACCAATAAAGACATACTATTTCCTTCAGTAAGGGATTCCTGCTAGTCTCATCACTTTTCAAGACATATACCTTCAAGACAGCATACTAACGGCTTCATCAGCACAATTAAAACTTGTGCATTGGTTTTGCAAATCTCTAAAACCTGTGTCTCTCTGTGTGGCATTCAACCTGATCAATACAGGATCCCCTGGTGTAACTCTGGTTTCTTGTGTCTGTGCTTTCAAGGTCTCTGCTATGACTGTCCAGGCTACAACACACTCTCATCCTACAGCCTGCTCCGTGCAGCAGTAGTTTCCTGCAACCATATCCACAGAAAGCATACAATACTTCCTCAGCTATTGCTGTATCTAATTACAGCAATTAAAAGCAGTTTGAATTTTTCTCTTTCTCGTTCAAAGCAGAGATGTTACCTCTGAAGTATAATAAGCAAGACTCCTCTTGGGGACCACTCAAGTCATTACAAAATCCTTCCTAAACAGGACACAAGATGATTGCCCGAGTCCATAACTAAAGAGGGTATTTCTGTCCCTAAATGGCAGCATAATTCCCGTGCAATAAAAAAACAACTTTCAAATGGAGGTCATTCCTTTCTCCTTGAGTTGCCATGGGACACAGAAATGAAAAATAAGGCAGTTACTCATGTGCACTCAAGTGGGTGTAAGAAATCCAAAAGGTCCAAGTTCCTGACACCAAAACTCTGTGCATATCATTTTTTACCTGTGCCACCTGCACACTCCAACTTTTGGTCCTCCCCAAATCACAGATGTCCCTGGAGCACTGCCAAGGGCACTCCCTTCTAGGGCTGGGACAGCCTGGGCAGGGGGTCACACCACAGGCTGAGGGAGCTGCAGGCAAGTGGTGGGTTAGGAGGCAGAAGTGGTTTTGGTCCTCTTAAATTTACTTCCTATTCTAAATAACACGTATCCTCACCATAAAGGCCTGCTTACAGTCCTTCCTGTTGCATGGTACTGCTTTCTGACCTCTGACAGTACTACTGGTATTAGGAAACCAAAAGGAAGAACGGTTTGTTCCACTAATAATTAACAGTGTATTGATCCGATGACTGACTTGAGCATAAAATGCCAAAATAGCAAAAAATATCAGTATTTCCACCAGTGATAACAATACTTCTATGTGGGTTATGCCCTTCCTGATAAAAAACTAGAAAACCCTAATGCCAGACTCTATGAGTAAAGTCTCACAAAAGCCTTGCTGGAGATGGGGTTTAGTATCATGCACCAAATGCAGCACATTGTACCTTCAGTTTTCCTTTTTTTTTTTTTTTTTTGTTTTAAATTCCTCTCCTGAGATCCCAGCAAAAGCAGTGCTGATGGTCAAATCCTGTAAGTGGAGATAACACCTCCAGCAATGCACCTCAGAGAGCTGTTGAGTGCATGACTTTATGCCAACTAAGCACTTAGAGCAAGGCAGCACAGATATTTCCTGCCTACTATTTTCCCTCCCATTTAGATTGTTTCCTTCAGAGCCACTCATTTCTATCTTTTTTTTCTCATTTTTTAATTCGATGAAAAAACCCATAGTAAATGAAGGTATATTGGCTGGAAAAAGCATTAAAGTGACCTGATCACATTTTTTCTGTCTATTGCTTGACAATCATAGCATTATTACAAGTGATTTGGGAACATGTCTGATTTAATCACTTTGTACATCTTTTTGTACAAAAGAAAAACCAGGTTTATTGAGGCAGTTAAAACTTTATTTTCACTATGCCAAGTACATCATAAAAAAAATAAATCTAATATCTATGGAAAAATAAAACAAAAAAATGGCTGTATATAAGCACTGTTATATCCAGCTCTCTGAATCACAGTAGTCTCATTTCAGGTTCTGTCGAGCTTTCCTGATCCACAACAGACTCTCACATTTTTTACTCCTAAATGGAAGCAAATTAAACCAAGCAATTCCACATGATAAAACATTTATAGGTCATTTTACAGCATATTTACGGTAATGTGTATTTCAGTTTTGAAAAAAGGAATGTAAAAAGGAGAGAGAATACTTCAGATTTTCCTGATTATCCCATTCATTTGCTTGGTACTTGAGTTCTAAATTAGGCAGCTGTTCATACCTCTGATCATAACAATAAACCTAATCTCCAAACATAAACCATTTAAAATGTATTTCAGGATTCCCTAGAGAAGTTTGTACATTTTCTACTTTTTAAATCATGTAAAAAGAGATAACAAAATCAATTTATGCAGTCTTCGACAATTATTAATGTGAACCAAGATGTATCAAAGGTTTGGTTTTGGTTTCTTTTTCTCCTCACTATATACTCTGATTCCACTTCCACTTATGACACATTTGGAATGTATTTTGCTCTTTTGTTTTTTGGGTTTGGTTTTTTGGTTTTTTGGGGGGGGGGTTGGGGTTGTGTTTTTTTTGTTTGTTTGTTGGGTTTTTTGTTTGTTTTTGTTTGTTTGTTTGTTTGTTGGGTTTTTTTGCTCACACTCTTCATAAGGACTTCCTGAAGTTACAGGTAAGATAAAAGTCTATGAAAACTTTCATTTTCTCTTTCATCTTTCTTTTCCTCTATCATTCTGAGAAGAAACAAATTATATTGACCTAGAAGATGTTAAAAATAATTGGCCTCTGTAGTACTTTTAAGTACATATACACACACATTTGCACAAATTTTAAAAACATATCATGTTGTCTCAGATAAATCATAAGTTTTCTCTACTGTGCTCAAAGAAGAGATGTGTCAGCAGACAATATTTTTCTAGTTGATCTTGTATAATAATAACTACCACAAATACAACACTTAACTCAGTCATTATTTGCTGCAGTCACTCAAAACCCATCAAAAATGAGAGAAAAACCTATCAAAATTCCATGCCCTGGTGTTTCCCTTTGCCCTCCTGTTGCTTTTGTTAATTAATCTTATTTAGTGTGCATCTGTAGGAAAAAGAGAGAACAGATATAAATCAAAGCAACAATTTGATCTGTATCTAAACGAGACAGAATCAAAACCATCAGGCACAGAAAGACTTAATGAGATGTTACATTTTGTTTGCAGAATTAACATGAAATAATTATCTGTGATTTCCTTGATCTAGTCAAATATTCATCACCACTCTTTAGTACAATAAAAAGAAGCAAACCCAGAAAACTTGGTTTAGACATTTGTTATCATAAAAGTCCTTAATAGTTCTTTACTATAAATTTCCTGTTACTGCCAAGCTGATTCTCTTTTTCATTTTTTTTTTTAACTTAGTTTCTATTCTCTACTTGGTTTCCACTTAATTTAGTGTTGGAGGTATGATCCAGGAATCCATAGAGAACTATTACGTTGAATCCCATTTGCTCAAACTTTTCCTGCCAACTCCAACAGAGTCAAGGTACCACTCTTACCATCTCCACCTGACTTCCTAATTGCCATGATTTCCCTAAGCAATTTCAGGTGACTCAGAAACCCTTCACTTTGTTTCTGGGGAGGTGGGAGGTGAGTACTGAATACTGACCAGGCAGTCTGAATAAAGAAAAAAACTTAACTGAAGTTATTTCTACAGCTGTATGTACTGTTCTATTATTTTAGCTTATAAAAAGAGTCACCTAAAGATTTTTATTCTGTAAGATAATTGAGCTCAAGGGCTTTCTGTCAGTGGTTTTATTTTTGCTCAAGTTCCCAGAGCTGAAAGCTATACTGATTTCTGGTAAAAAAGGATACTGCTCTGAAATAAATAAGCCCTTATTTTTATATCCATTGATATTATTTTGCTACTATGAAATAGTATTTTTATCTTTTATTTTTTTAAGCCATCAATTTTCAGTCTTGCTGGTTTTTTTTTAAAAAAAAAAAGTATTTACTCTCCAAGAAGTGGATGAGGTGGACCCCATCCATGTCCAAAGGCAGAGGAACAACCTCTCCCCAGGAGCTGGAGCACAGGTGCTGTTCCCACCATCAGAACACGGCATGTACTGAGAAGCACCATGGGGCTCACAAACCTTCTGCCACCTGCCAGTACTAGGAGACAAAAATACGTGGCAAAGTAAGAAAGTGTCAGAATATCCTGTAAAGTCCAATTTTTCAGAAGGGGCGGGGGACAGGGGGGATGGTTTGTAGGGTTTTTGTTTGTTTGCCTTTTTTTTTTTTTCCCTGAAAAGGAACAGCTATTCTCTGTGACTGTAGCCTGCACAGCCCTATGCAGAATTATTATGCCAGCCCAATGTCTGTCTCAAACCTACCAATGCCATTATACTTTTTTTCAGGAAATGTTATCTCTCCAACAACTTGTTCCAGTTGCCATAATACATTTACCATTCAATAAAAAAAAATGGGATATTTTCAGATAATAACATACATCGTTCACTTCCTAGTGTTCTTAAAACACTATGCTTATGTGTATGCAACTCCTGTTAATTAGGGCATTCACCTACCTCCATGTTTCAGGCTTTAATACCAACACTTTGAATATTCTACATCTTGGCTTGTCCATACCCACTTCAAATGCATCTCTGATGGCTGCCCAAAAGTAGTGTATGCACTTGATAGCAATATATACAGTATATGTAGCAAATGTCAGTATATTTGTCTGCCATACACCTTTCACAGCAAGATGTGACAACACTACTCATCATGGCTTGATACATCTTTTCTCTTTTTACTCCCATCCAAGTTAACAAGTTTTACTCACAAGTTTAATGACTCACTCCTGTGCAGTCAATTTTACACCAGGCATTTGTTTATATTCCAAACCTGGTTCCTGTATTCTTACATAATACAGCATTTTCATAGACATGCTAAATCAACTTTTCTTGACTTTGTTTAGACATGGTTTGGGGATGGAATTCAAATTCACACCAACTTGTTTCAGCAGCAGCCCATCAGAAATTATAATTTTTGTTCCTTTCTCAAAGATATCCCCTAATATCACAAAACAAAACCTCAAATATGTAAATAAATGCCATTTCAATAATAGAAAAAAATAACTTGAAAATACTCTATTTTGCTTGCTAATGAGGCTTAACAAAAAAAAAAAAAAAAGTCATCCACGGTACATTAGGATATTTAGCTATTTACTGACAAAATTTCATTGCTAATACAGAAAAAATACTTAAAGCAATATACAATTATGCTTGGAAATAATTCAGTATGATTTTCCAGAACCTGGGATTTTGGCATTTGTATTGTCTGGTGACATCATCACAGCAGAAGAGATAATCTTTTCCTAAAAACCCTCTTAAAACAAGGATTCCCCTTCCTGGCAGTCCAGGTGAACAATTATAGCAAGGACCCCCATGTAGTGTCTCTGTTAGATGTGTGGCTTTGGGTTTGTTTTTTTGCAGGCAGGCCTGAAAATGTTGTTTGTTCTCTCTCATTTATTCACAGTGGTTCATTAGCAACATTTCTAAAGAACAAAACCAAATCACTGGCATATATAGGTTATGTGATTTATAAAGTAGCATCGATTAAACATGTTAAAATTATATTCCCTCATTTGCAAGAGAAAATGAATCTGTATTAGCTGTGCTGTTTGTTTTCTAGATTAATATAGTAGGCTTTCACCTTGAATAATGCATGAATGCTTGGATTAAAACAAAACAAAATAGAGACGTGCTTTTTTTGTCCTATTATCCATTTGGTGTTTTGTAAGGAAATCCCATTACATGTCACCCATCAAAAACTGCAATTAATGATAAAACCACATATATCTAAAAATGCTTCTGCATTTATGCAACTTTCAAAGAAGACAACATCATGGTCATTTATGCTACTGTATTAATAGCTACAGGATTTGTACCACAGGCTACATATTAAGAAAGACATTTCTAAGAACTGAATTTATGAGTACTGTAACTTTTTTTTTCCTCCCCTGCTTCACATATAGTTTGGCTTTCAGAAGGGCTTTTCTGTCTTTCTGAGGTAGTGGAAACTTTCATTTTCTGATATAGAAATATATTTTGGGGCATTCACATGTGGTCTGAGGCCCTGATGTAAGTGTATGCATTGGCAAAGTGAAGAGTCACATGTAAGTTTTGTGAATCCTCACACATTAAACATTTCCAGTGTAATTGCATCCAATTTTAAGTCATGGGAAGGAAAAAACTAAAACCCAGGAAGCAAAGGTTCCAGTAGGACCCTGAAGGATTCATAAGCCATCTCTATTTCAAAGACAGGTCTCCTGGAAAAGCATTAACTGACATGAAAAAGCACATAGAAATGATGCACATGAGTAAATACTGCAAATGATACAATGGTTGGTAATTGTAGCAATCTCATAAATTAAATGTTCTGTACATAAAGAGGCTCTAGGAAGAAGATCTCTGTCTGTCCCTGTTTCTTATGCTGAACACTTAGATGTGTCATGTATACCCATTCCACTTCCACATGCAGGTTTAGCACCACAAGACTCGAAGAGGACACCACCAAGGTCAGCCTGGACTTCAGCTTAGGCTCCCCCACGATGACAGTGAGTCACAGCAGCAGTGCCACCACAGCCAC
This sequence comes from Grallaria varia, assembly GCA_013396735.1. Lineage (NCBI taxonomy): Eukaryota > Metazoa > Chordata > Aves > Passeriformes > Formicariidae > Grallaria > Grallaria varia. Next base: position 1,140,606 of record VWZG01010603.1, read on the forward strand.
CCCAGTGGCACGCATGCTCTCTAGCCTAATTCACATTAAATGGCTGTCTCTGCTCCAGGAAGCTTTATAATGCACAGAACCGAGAAACATTAGGGGATAATATTCTCCATTTCCTGAGGAGACATTTACAGGCTCATAGTAAATGTTATATTTTCCAGGCTACTCTTTTTAATTTTTTAAATTTTTTTTTGTTTCATTTTGAAGGTACTCAAGTTTCTCAAAGCTTCATTTACATTGCTGAATTGCAGATTCAAGTTATCTTACTGGATTCAGTGAGTTCCCCACAGCCTGATACATACCTACCTATCCCAAAATGAGATGTGCATTCAGTCATGCACTTCGCAAGACATATTTTATACTTCCATGTAATTTGTACAACTTATTATCAGGCTTTTTGTCAGAGACAACAGAAAACCTGTTCAACTAAGAAAATAATTCATTTTCCCTTTATCCTGAGAGGGAGGAATACAAAAAAGAATATGGAAAAGGTGATAAGCGTGTGTTACTGATTTTAAATATTAAAGGAATTTATTCAAGGACTTTGAAATGTCATTGACATCAGGCTGTTAAATTATTATTTTGATACTACGTACTGTAAAATATAAGGGCTCAACGTACAGTGTTGCACTGTTTCCCAAGCACTTGCTCCCCCACATTCTATGTCAATTTGGTAACTTTTTGCAGAGTATCATTTACAGACTTTTGTTTCTCTTGTGTATTTTTAAATGAGAAAGCAACTAGTAGATTTATTTCTCCAAGTCCATAATGCTCAAGCATGCTAAACATTTTGATTAAATACACACTTTCTTAAATTTATAGCATTCTTAGAGAATAACTTTTTAAGTATCATCCGATTTTTTTCTCAAAATTTTCAGCCACTAACATGAAAAAGAAAATACAAGTGGAAATTTATTTTTGAACACATATGGGAAAATGGGGAAAAGTAGAAACGTAACATGCATGACTTTTACTCATTACAGTGATGCTGTTTTAGAATACGTAAAAATGAATTAATAGGTCAAAAAAGAATAGAATGTTCTAGTTTTACTTTCAGTCAAAGTAAGGTGGAGCAGTAACTTCGAACCAACAGTGCTTTAAATGGACATGGCATAGCACAAATATTAACTACACTGCAGCTCCACATCCCAGTGAAGGCCATTTAACATCCATGCCCCCAGCAAAGTACCCCAGGGCCCAGGGGTTGCCCTGTGAGGTTGTGGGCTCCCAGGTTGTTACTCCCTTCCAGCCCTCTGCTGCCATTGATCTCCCCGCTTGGGGTCCAGCCAACCCAGTTAGTCCAGGATCCCCTTGGGGGAAACTTTAGACATGACCATGGATGGATCTGAGCATGTTGGTCACTGTGACATCTCTGTTCTTCAACCTGCAGCCTCTGGCTCCCAGACTGATGTGATTTTTCAGGTCCACAGTTTTCACAGAATGGGTAAGGTTGGAAACAACCACAGTGGGTCATCTGGTCCAACCTCCCTGCTAAAGCAGAGACATCCTAGAGCACATTGCACAGGATTGTGTCCAGATGGTTCCAGACTATTACCAGTGAGGCAGACCACACAATCTCTCTGGACAATCTGTTCCAGTGCACAGTCACACACAGAGTAAAGAAGCTCTTCGTCATATTCAGGTGGAAACTCCTGTGCATCAGTTTCTGCCCATTGCCTCTTGTTCTGTTGCTCTGTCCCACTGCGCAGAGCCTGGCTCCATCCTTGTAACACTCTCTCTTCAGGTACTTGTAGACATTGACAAGGTCACCTCTTCTTGAGGCTGAAGGGGCTCAGCTCCTTCAGCCTCTCCTCACAAGACAGATTCTCCAGTCTCCTAATCATCTTTGCAGCCCTCGGCTGGACCTGCTCCAGGAGCTCCCTGTCTCGCTTGGACTGAGGAACCCAGAACTGGACACAACACTATAGCTGTGAACTCACCAGGGCTGAATAGAGGGGCAGGATCAGCTCCCTCTGTCTGCCAGCAATGCCTTTCCTAAAGAACCCCAGGATCCCACTGGCCTTCTTGGCCACCAGGACAGCCTGCTGGCTCACAGACAGCTTGTCCACCAGGGCCCCCAGGTCCTTCCCCACAGAGCTGCTTCCCAGCAGATTGGCCCCAGCCTGTAGTGGTGCCTGGGCTTGTTCTTCCCCAGGTGCAGGGCCCTGCATTTGTCTTTGTTGAATTTCAGATGGTTCTTCTCCACCAGTCTCTCCAACCTGCCAAGGTCCTTCCAAAGGGCTACACAGCCCTCTGGGCTATCGGCCACTCCTCCCAGCTCAGTCTTGTTTTGTCATGCTTGAGCTCTTACAGGGTGTTTCCTTGATACCTTGCTCTCCTATTTATGGATTTAATTGAGTAGTAAAGGAAAACAGTCTTAGACTATGGTAAGCTATTTAGCAATAGAGTATGCATGCTTTCATTGTGTGGTTGTATAATTTATTATGGAAGTGATTAATATATTCAATACGCATTTCCTCCTAATGAGTACTTCGTAATTGATTCATAACAATATCACAGTATTTTCCTGCAAAATGCAAGAGAAACAGTGGGGAAATTGACTATAGCAACTGAGCTCTAACATGTAATCAGTTAGAACTGCTTTGCCTTCCACTTAGGCAATAAGCAAACAGTATATTGTGTAATAAGTCATGCCTGCTGTGTTTCTAGGCACTATACTAATGACTATGCTTAACATATGTGTAAATTATTATACCCTAACTTAGATCCTGCAGTGTCTTATTGCAATTTCTCATTTTTAAGTATATATGGAGAAAAATACAAATTAAAGGAATATTTTTTTACACAAAAACATGGCCTTTGGTTAAAAAAATCCCATAAAACATTAAAAAAAAAAACCTGAAATGCTACTACTTCTATCATTTATGTAAAACACACTGAATGCAATAGAATAACAATTCAAGTATCTACTAGCAGGATTTAATAACAGCTCTCAGGCTGCAACCCCTAGGTTGTGTCTTAGACACAACTAATGCATATAAACCCTTATAGTCCCTATCCCAACATATCAGGAAAAATTTGTTCACTGAAAAGATGATGAGGGGCACTGGAACAGGCTGTACAAGGAAGTGGTGGAATCACCATCCCTGGAAGTTTTCAAAAGTTGTCTGGATGTGGCTGTTGGGGATATAGTACATGGGATGGGTGGTTCTGCATTAATGGTTGGACTTGATGATTTTGGAGGTCTTTTCCAACCTTAACGATTCTGTGATACAACATTTTCATCCAGGACACAATCTTAAGACAAAATAAAACTAACTTTATGCGACATCACACCCTTAAGGGAAAGGGGCACTCAAGATTCGTAGATGCTCGTGATCAAAAGGAACACAAATCAGAGGCTCCACAACTACTCACAAAGTTTTATTAGTAAATTACACACTTGGCATTTAAAGTGGTATAAGTTAGTTCCTCTCCTAATATATAAGCACACAGCAGTGGGGTTTGGACAGTGAAGCAAGATGAAAACCAAGAGATAAGGAAAGAGAAAAAGATAAAAGAAGGAAGAGAGAGAAAGTCATCATCAGTCCTGTTGGTTCAGCCAACAGCATGTCTAGGGTCCTGGGGTGTACACCCAGGCTTGGCGGGAGTATTTCTTTATAGATAGGTTTTCCCTGGACTGAAGACAAATTTCTTGTTGTCTATGCAAATTAGTTAACATGTCAGTCCCTTCTTTCAGATGTTTCTAGAAATGGGTCAGAGGGCTCCAGGAGCCTTGGGTGGTCTTGATTCCCCAGCACAGGCATTGATCATGCTCACTTCTTGGCCTCATTCCTGCATTTGGGCTGTACTGGGTTGTACTTATCTCCAAGAAGTAGAGCAAGGATGTCTATCCCAGGAAAATACCACCCTACCTCCACATTGTCCCCTTCTCCAGCAACATCTTGTTGTTTCCTATGGTGTGCTATTACCAACAATCTCTGGTTATTACCAACAATCCTTGGTTGACTTCACAGCCATCTGGCTATTGGTGTTTAAGACATACACATTATCTTATGTTTTGGGATTCTACACCCCCACAAACACTTGCAGAGAACACAGGAGCAAACATAAGAACGTGTGTCAGTTGCTCGGACGGCACCACTACCTTCTCCTATTGCTTCACCTGCCCAGGTTTTGCTGAAGGAGAAGTTAGAGAGGTGGGGATCAGCAGCCAAGGTCTGAGCACGGCTTTTTGGGTTGAGAACAGCCTGTTCTACTCTTCAGTATTCACATTAATACTGCAGATTGTCACAGAAAGCATTAGCTCTGTTTTTAACTTTTATGTCCTTCCAGTTCTAATTAAGTTCAGGGTGGGACTTATTACTGTCTATATCTATTGTCTAGAGCAGTGAGACAACCCTAGAGAGAGTTTCCACAGAGGGGAAGAAACAGGAGATTTCACTTCTATTCTGAACAAAACAAACCCAAATCAAATGCCCTACTCCTCCCCCGCCACACTCAATCTGTTCAGGCACACAAAACAGGGACATTCACATCAAAACAATCTACCCTGTCACTTTTATTAACTGGAGTTTTGATGCCAAACGAAGGTATGTTGAGCGCAACAAAAATGAGGCCTGAGAGGATTGGTGGTGCTTGGGAGATCAATGTGTGAATGCAAGACAGTCAGAAAGAAAGCTGCATCCAAATGAGGAGGAGCATCATGCATAATGCATCTGTGACTCTTCCATAAGAACAGATCAAAATTGCTTAAAGAAATAGAAAGCTTCCTTCTTACGTAAATAGGCAGGCAAACCATTCATTTTCAGGAGCTTTCTTAGACTGATTTATTGATACATACAGACTGCTATTGATATATTGCAAAAAAACCCCCAGCACATTAGAACTATCCATTTCTTTGCATCTTCACTTCAAACTAGAATACAATTCAGTTAAATACATGCTCATATATGACCAATGTCTTGCTGCCATATGGAATCCTTTGAGAAACTGGAAAGAATGCAAGAACAATAAAACAAATGACTCCTACAAAGGAACAATAATGGAACCACACACCTACTTGCTCAGAAAGCATCAAAAAATGCAAATACTGTTTTCTACGATTTTGTCTCTCAAACATGTTATATATATAGCCACACCAATACATGTGTTGCACTATATGAGCCAAACTAAATATAAAAAGTTGAAACTGCTCTCAAAAATCTCTAGAAAGCTTGTAGTCATAAAATCTCTAAGTTTTAGTATAGCTTGCCAGTACCTTTGTACAAAGTTCCACAAATGCAGTATTATCATCCTTATTAAGAATTTCAACAGACAAGGGGTTTTAACAAGGTAAAGGGTTTTCTACCTGTAAAAACATACTGAGAAAGAGACCTAACACTTGTTATAAACTAATCAAAGCTACTCAAAAGCCTTGGAACCCTTCCAGAAGGTGTAATACTGTGTCAAAGGAGATGAGGAAGAGAAGATGAAGATATGGAATGGCCTGCCTAGAGAGCCGGTAGATTCACCTTCCCTGGAGGTTCATAAACTGAGATTGGACGTGGCACTGAGTGCCATGATCTAGTAAACAGACTGGAGTTGGACGCAGGTTGGACTTGATGATCTCAGAGGTCTTTTTCAACCCAACCGATTCTATGATGGTCTTTTTGGGACCTCCAACTCAAATTCAGGAGGCGTGTCAGGGGTGTGGGTGAGGGCAGTGCTACCGGAGGGATAGTTTTGGAAGTAGGTGTAACAGATGAGACAACATCCAAATATTGTAATTAAAACCTGAATATTGTAATTAGATAATAGTATAAAGTTGTAAAGCTTATGCAACTCAGGCTGCACAAAATATTCCCGTGCAACCTCAGCGCGGTGATAAAGAAATGCTTTTTGCCCTTTACTACTCAAAAATAGTCCAGAGAATTATTTCTTCGATTTTAAGGCATCAAGTACAAACAATCGAGTTATGAACTAACTAAATATTTATCCATAAAAAAAATAATGAAATATGGAGTTGATCAATGGATGAGGATTGATGACTTTTTTTTTGGTCAGAGTCCAATAGTTCATTTCTGACTACAGAAAAAAAAGCATTTGTTTCTCTGACAACAAAAAAAAACCCCTTGTTTTCACTGGAAGAGGTAAAGAAATTATCTTTTCATCAAACATGCAGCAAAACACCAGGAACCAAATACTCTCCAGAACACACAGTTGTTGCAATAAAGCAAAAATTAGTTTCTGAGGAAAAGAACACAAGTACAAAAATAAAACTTTAAAAAAAGAGAGGAGAATATTTATTATGAATCAACACACAGAAGAACAGAGCAGCTATCCTGAAGATGGAAAGCACATGAACACATCTGGTGATGATCAACATATTTCCTGTAATGTCAGACCTCTAGAGAACGGCAAAAAGCAGAAGCTGGCTGATGAAATAAAGTCATCTTCAGCAGGAGGCCTATATAAAGCATAAAACAGCTTTCACACTATTGAAAACTAAGTATGACTAATGAGAGCCATGAAGGATTTCCTCTGTGCGCTTTTTGATGTTCTGATCATGAAATTCGTTTCCTACTCAGTAGTAAACAATCTGATTCTGGCAAGAGATAGATGTCTCTAAATGTCACTTCTGTAGGTATTTATCATAACTGCCTCTTAACACTAAGACAGGCATTGTAAACTCTCCTTAAGTTTTAAGCTCATGTAAGTTCGCAAAATATTTATGCAGAGTCAAACTGTACAATATTCAACTTTCTATTCTCATCAAGTGTTGTTTAAGGCGCAGGCTTTTATTTTACAGTGCAGAACACCTCCTTCATTTTAACTGTATTCATCAGGAGTTAAGGCTCCCCACAACTTTAAAGACGAAGGGCGTATCACACAGGAAGTGCCTTAACACGCCTTGCCTGAACAGCTCCACTGAATTGCACAGCTGTCCCCACCATGCTAAGCAGCTGCACCAACTCCCCCATCTCCTCATGCTTCACACCTTGGAAGAGCCTCACTGCCCACTTTCAAGAACACTTCAACATGTTTTTGCCGGAGTGTTTCTGTCACGTGGCATGGACAAGCAGCAGGAGAATCTTAATACGTTCTCTGTCATCAAGACCATTTAACACACATCCAAATGAAAAAAAAAAAAAAAAAAGAGGGAAAAAGCAATGAGAAGGGGAATACTGCTTGTTTTTCTCTACTAGGTATTTTTTGAAAAACAACACAAGATTTATGCCCTTCTGTTGGGTTTGGTGTTGCCCCCTCCCCCCAGTCTCTTGCTATTTCTAAAAGCATATATATTTGCTCTAAGAGTTTAGGAAAAAAACAGTCATCCTTTTGTTCCTCATTTTTTCAATTGCTGATAAAGCTGTGTTTGTTTTTTGGGATTTGGGTTCTTTTCTTAGACAAAGCATTTTGAAAATATGTCCTCTGCATGCTCTGAAGGCACAAAATTGGACATCAAGTTGTCAAAAGGCATAAAATAAACTTTATTGCAAATACACCAGCTCACAGAGTACAGAAACTGCTAGAAAATTATTTCCTAAGTCTTTTGGAAGGATTCTGTGAAACTAAATATTCCTAGCCACTGAGTTTGTAGCAGGGACAAGACAGGCTCTAGTCTTCCCCTCTAAATCATTAGGTAATTGAAGTTCAGGTTTCCTTGGGAAGGAAATAAGAAACTCTCTACTACTATCATTGGAATATGCTCAGGATAAATTTTTGAAACACCTCCAACAGGATAAGTTCAGTTGGTTAGAGCCATTGAAGTTAACTGAAGTTAAATAAAGAGCCTGTGCACAATAAATGCAATTGTTCCTATCTTGAAGTTAAAACAGTAAAATATTCAATGGGTTTCTCAAAAAAATTTAAGTTGCTTTACTCCTCTTTTTGCTGTTAAGAAGCATGATGTCACCCTGCAAAGAAAAGGAAATCCTACAAAAATAACAAAAAAAAACCAAAAAAAAAACCCTAAAGCTTCTGATACTGGAAAAAACTTTTGATGGAAAGTTACTTTAGGTATCCCTCTAAGCTTTAGAAAATTGGCAGGAAAATGAGAAGAAAGAAGTGATTTTTCCCTCAAAGCATGTAACATCACATTTCCAGCATACTTTTAGCTACAAAAGAGTACTTATATGAAAATAAACCAATGTCTTTAATTAAGAGGGGGAAAAAGTATTAAAAAATTATTTTCCCTTACAATTTTGTAGATCCTTTTAGTCAAAACTAGCCACAAACTAAAACAGTAGATCAAGACTGCAACAGACATTAAAATAAAGTTCTCAAAGCACACTTTTTATGGATAATGGAATTTTGAAGAAGAAAAGCTACAGTTCAAATAGAATTATATTTCTTCTCTCCCTAATCTTCATCTTGGTAGCTCTAATTCCATTTCTACAGAGAATTAGAAAAAGTTCTCATGAAGATTGTGACTTTTTAACAAGTCTCTTACTTTCAATTTACTTGGAAGATTATTTTATTACCTTACTGACATGACAAGTATCTAGCAAGTATCTGATAAGAATCTAGCAAGTAACAAGGGCAAAACATTATAGAAGTCTAGAAATCTCTAAACAAAAAAATTGCATCCTGATTATTCTTCATTTCTTTCTAATCCTTTGTCAAATTTACTCCTAAATTTTATGCCAAACTTTTTACCATCTTAAATTTCAACACTGTCAGTAAAATCCTTTGTTCAGAATCTTAGAAAATCACATCTTGAACTAGCAAAATTGACTTATGTAACACATCAAAAATGACAATCGATATAAAGAAAAACACTGGAGTGTCCTTATTTCCCATCAATGAATACTAAATTCAAGAGAGAAACTAAAAACAAACAAACAAACAAACAAAACAAAAAACAAACAAACAAACAAAAAACCAAATAAAACCACACAAAACCCAAAAAACCAAACCAAACCAAAAACAAACCCACAAAAAACCTGTCAACAATTACAGCCTGGCATCTCAAAAACAAACCAATGCGATAACTCCACTGCAGTATGAGAAATGTCATTTCTCAGTCAACTGAAAATAGGGCAAGGCAGACAAAAATAACAGTTTAATGTGAAGACTGAAATATTCACAGATGCTGCATAACAAAACCCCCTCTTTTTTTTTTTTCTGGTAATGGGCTGGTTCAGACAACAGGCCTCTGACCAAGTATTTTGACACTTCCCAACTTTTAGGCTGGATTTCCCAATGGACACTGGTTCCCCCAGTACCAGCTGGGTCAGCCTGCACTTACAAACGTGACAAATATAGAGAGAGGCTGGATGAGATAAATGTGGGACTCCTCTTCTATTCTGGATACCCTCAAACAATGTCATTTCCTCATGCTTGAAAAGGAGGGGTGGTATTCCCCACTTGTGATCAGTAAGTCCTACCAAGGTGCAGGTGGAAGGTTCTGCACTACGATATGCAAGAACAAAACTTCAGTGCTGTCCATGATTTCAACCACAGAGATGCTGCCACTCTAAAGAGTTTTATGACTATATCTGCAGCACATAGGAGAGACAAAAACTAGCACAAGGTGGAGGCAATAGGACTAATGATGACTACTGGTCTGAGCACTCAAACATATTTTCTGTAAGTATCACGATAGAGTCTCTTGGGGAGGCACAAAGAGAATGATGGAGTCAGCAGTTATAGGCAGGTAATATTTAAGGTGCTCCTCTTCAGGAGACAGGTAAATATGGGGTTCTGCCACTCAGCTGTACCCCCAAAGATGCTGACAGCTGCAAATGGGGTGACATAAGGTGCAAGGTAGCTCTAAAGAGACCTTCATGAAAGTATCAGAATACGTTGTCCAGCTTATATAAAGAAGGGAAGTAACCCAGTTGTCAGAAACACAGATGCAATAAGTGACAAAACTGAAAGATACCAAATGACCCAATTACAGAACTTTGGTTTGGATTCCTTTACCTTTTTTCTTTCTTTCTTTCTTTTTTTTTTCCTGGGGGAGTGGGGTGGGGCAGGGGGGTGGGGTTCAGGTTTTGCTTGGGGTTTTTTGTTTGGTTTTGTTTGCTTGCTTGTTTGAATTTTTTGGGTATGCTTTTTTTTCCCCATTAACACATTGCTAAATGTTTACTTTGAGAGGCCCTTTGATGTAAAGATCAATATACATGAGAATCTGAGAATGCAATCACACAAAGACCGATAATTAGTAAATAGTGAGAGAGGAAAATTTTTGAAGCATGTATAATACAGGGAAGTGAAAAGCAGGTTGTACAATAGAACAGTGAGTTTCACATTTGCAAAAGCTCTGATTCTAAAAATGTCTTTTCAGGAGTATGTGCTTGCAAATATTCAAAGCTTTCTGCTTGGTACATGCTTTTCCCCCAAACTGTAACCAATGAGTTTTAAAAGCAATGCTAATCTTTCTATATGTCATCTTATTCCAGCTGACAGGTGGGAACAGCAATCTGAAATGCTTCCTAGCATGTGTCCAATGTAAGAAAAACAGCAAAGCCAGACCCTTAAAGCGAACTGAAAGAATGAAGAAAAAAGACCCTAAAATTTTAGGACAGACATGAAAATAAAAGGAGTAAAGAAAGCTCGTCTCTTGTTCATATATCTCTTTCAAAAACGGTCACCTTTTTTCTAAGAGTTGTATTAAATCATCATCAGTTTTCAAAATATTACAGTTAACAGACTTCTCTGTTCTTATGCCATATACAATTACTGAACGAAAAAGTAGTGTTATGAAATGCAGTTTATGCTGAAGACCACAATATCCCTATGGCATCAAGAAATTCCCCTTCCCTATTTGACAGCTGATGCTAAGTTAAATCTGTGCTCCTATGGATCCTGAGTTATATACTGTAATATCAAAGTCAACATTTTTCCTTTAAGAAGTCAGCAGCTGAAAAAATCAATTTATCAATCAACTATTAAACCCCTATTACTTTACATATGCATTTTGAGTAGTTATTTAAGAGGTGAACCAAAAATGTGTTACTGCTAAACATTTCCCCGGACAGTTTATACTTCAAAGTGCATTCCACATTATAAGGAATACATAATCTGCTTACAGTTTTTCAGATTCAGAAACCTCCAAATCGCTTCATGGGGATTTCTGGCTCCCCTTTATTCACTTTTTAGGCCACAAGTATGATGACATGGAAATTACCAAGCACTGCTGTCCTGAGCCAGCCAAATTCCCACTCACCTGCAATGTCTGCAATTACTTCTAGTGACATGAACGAAAGTGATTTTAAATGTCACGTTGAAAGTGAATACAGGAGTAAATATCTGTGAAGCACACAGAACAAGCTGCTGGAGACTTCAGTCAATGTTAATATGTTCTGTTAGAAATACACAGGGAGAGTAATAAAGACAGTGCAGCACTCAAAAGGTGAGAGGACTAAATTAAAAGCACAAACTTGAGTTCAAGATAAATCTGATCAAGGTTACAAATACTGCATGAGACTTGGAGACCAACAAGTAAGAAAATGCATCGGAGGTCTGACAAATGTGAGAAAGGAAAAGACCTTACTAGCTGCAGTATATCTTATTCTAATATACTTCATCATTTTGTTCCATAAAATTCATGGTGATTTAAGCCATTCTCCACAGGCTCATTTTGCTGATGCTGTGTTGTGCTGATTTGCACCACAGTTGTTACTGCAAGTATGAAACCTGTCAAAACCTTGTCCGTCCCAATGTAATACAAATGAACCTTTCCTCCACAGTTTTGACGAACTACTAAGGAAAAATGCCCAAGGCAATGTCACAGCACCTTTGTAATACATCTGACACTTTGGTAATTCAGCGTGGTTTGTAAGCTAATTATTGTTTGTTACAAGTCTTGTCCTCCTCACATCTCTCTGGCTGCTAGCAATGCTTTTCTGCCAGCAGTAGTTTCTGTCAGAGAGCCTCACCCACGCAGTTGACAAATTTCACCTGAAGACATTATTTCATAGATATTGATTTACTTATTCGTCTATTTTTAAAGCAGTATCTTCAGTAATCAGGATGTCTCACAACACTGGATGTAATTGCAGACTAACATTAAGTTTTGAAAACTTAATACAACTGTAATACATCCTTCATTAAAAAAGTCAGTCTGGAAAACCCAGATGAATAAATATTGAGGAGGCACCCAAAGGCTTTAACTGTAAGGAACACACAGCACTAACTGTATATTGTTTTAACACAGAAGTTGGTCTTTAGTTCTTTTGAGATTTTGGTCAGCAACCCTCTTAGGGGGGTAAAAAAAAAAAAAGGGGGGGGGGATTTAGGGGATTTATAGATTTGATTAGTATGTAAAGTACAGGTGAAATATTAGAAAGATTAGTTTACTAAGCAAAACTAAGTTATGGGAAAGAGGAGAAAAGACCGTATCACCCAAAGAATACCCCTGATGAATTCTGAGATGCAGCAAGAACACAAAGTATGTCAGCAATATGGAGAAATGGGAATGTGATGATGTATACACAACCATATATCTCATAGGTCTGATTACTTTGGTCCACCAAACACCACATAGATGAAGAGGTCGATCTGAATTGTACTTACAGATTGAGACTCCCAGATTCGGTCAAAAATTTCATTCTGATTTCA
>VWZG01010603.1:1153132-1167066 GCA_013396735.1 Grallaria varia
AGCACACTCATAGCAAATGACCCTTCTCACTGTGCTTGAACTAGACTGCCAGGAACAGAGACTATACAAACAGCTGCCCAGCTCTCAAGAAGATTGTGATGAAATAACTATTTAGTAACACTGAGGAGGCAGAATTTAAGACCCTATAGTAATAAATACCACAGAAAATCAAAACATTAATGCTCATTTCAAAATACTTCGGAAAATCTGCCAGGGGAAAAAAAGGGTACAAATCTGTTCCCCTTTGTAATGTAGTTTGTTACTTTATCATAAATACACACTTGCCAAAAACTAGCAAGAGTAGGCATTGTCAAATTTCTGCAATGATTTGAAAGTGCTCAAGAAGACACTCTTATTTGGAGATCACTCACCCACATTAATGTATGCAAAGGATCAGACTATCTTCCATTTATGTTACAGCCAATAGTAAATATTCAAACAAAACAAAACCAAAGAATTCAAAAGCCCCTGAATTTCACTGTCACCATTCATTATGTTCACTAGTCATTCTGAGGAGTGCTGTAGGCAGGTGGTTATTTCTTAAATGCTTCAACCACAATAAAATAATTGATTCTTGTCAAGGTGGCAATGTGGTGATATGCCACACAGGAGGCAAGGGGAAGTATAATAAAAAATAATGAAAATGAAACTAAAAAAACCCAGCAGCACATGTACTCGACTGCATCCATGTTATACCCAGTTACTTTCCACCAGAGAGGTAAAATAGGCTAAGTGACACCAGCACTTACTGCATTCCTATTCAGTAGTCCTTTTGCTCTGAGATTAAGAACTTGGATATTTATGACTGGTATCCTGTTGTTCTGCCCATCCGTATGTTAACAACTCCATAAAACAGGTCCTAGAATGCTGGCTGGGGACATTTTTATTTTTGTTTTTATTTTTTGCTTACGAGTCCCCTGCACAAGGAGAGCAGCCTTGCTGCAGCCCGGCCCTGAGGGTAAGCTCCAGGACTGAAGTGGTGGCACCAGAGCACCTGGTCATTAGGCTGATCTTGTGTGGGTCCCATTTGTCTTTAATGGGCAACCAGAGGAGCAACTTCTGTCGTATTTCATTTCTACTGACTGCAGTGAACTTTCAAAAAGGACTAAATGTAGACCTAGCCTGCAGCTGCAGCTTAAGCCTCCAGTACTAAGATGGAAAAGATTAAACAACCCCCCCTGCCCCACCTGTTGGTATGAAATCACAAGCTTAAGGAGATTTTATTGCAGATTGAACCCTCAGATCTTCAGTTTATACCCAGCTTACACAATTGATGTGCTTTAAACATTTATTTTTCAAAATCTCTTTAGAAATAGCCAATCTCAAACCATCGTGGGGAAGAGCGTGGCAAGAAGGAGAACAGCACAGCCACGCTACATGGATTAAACTGCTGTTTATTGCATTCCCTAAATCATGTGAAGTGGTTGGGGAATGAAGCAACCTCCAGCAACACCCACTCAAACATCCTCTGTCCAACTTCAGGGTTTCCATCAGGTTTAAGGCTTGCTGCACAGCTTGTAATGTGTTCAAAATAAATATTAGGACACTTTGATGAAAGGAAAATAAATCTCTCTGGGATATGGTATAGTTAGAAGCATGGCTACTCTAAAAATTTCAGGTTGGAGATGTAATGAAATAAGTAATAGATAATAATAAGAGGAAAGAAATGGATGATCTAAAGGTCAACTTTAAATTTTTCATCTTCAATAATTTGTCCATTTGTCTTAACTACCTCTTTAGTTAAGTATAACCTGTTCAGTGCTCTAAAAGTGCCTAATAAAGTTCTTTTGCATTATTACTATTATTAACGCAGGGAAGAAGGAAGGCGAATGACGGGGCAGTCAGGACTGAATACTTCTGTAGATAAACTTGAAATTTAGAAAAGATAAACTCAAGTGAGGCAGTAAATTTCAAATCGACCAGAAACAAGCTGAAAGAAGAGGCTGGGAAGCTTTCTGCTCCTAATGCAAACCTGCGTGGGCAGGGGTCTGTTCTGGGGAGCAGCCCATGCACTGTGGGACCGGTGCTGCTGGACACAGGGGGCACCTTCCCCCAGCCCTGCACCGCTGCTTCTGCTACGAGAGGAGGAGCTCCAAAGGCAACGAGTCACTGACACCGGGCACACAAAATACATCACACGCAGCTGCGTAAGGCAGGAGTGCGAGTAGCTACGAGAATGTAGTTATTGCAGGCTACCACCCACCTGGATTGTTTCAGAAGCAATAACTGAGAGGTTGAAAAAAATATTATACAATACAATATAAGCCTAACCCCTTAAATGAGAACAGCTAGACAAGTACATATGGAATGAATGAAATGAATTATTACAAGTTAAATTACATGAATTTCTATTAAGACCAGCATCTTAATTCTTTTATCATTGTTGTTATTGTTAATTTTGCAAGGTTTTTCTTTGTTTCTTATTTTTCCTTCACAATTCTTCTCTTTTCATATCTCTACTGAAAAAAAAAAATTACTACTGCTTTTTATCAATATACAAAATTGTTACTTTTTAAAGCCTTGCTTAAAACACTTTTAAAGTGTTGTGTTTGCAGTTAGACTTGTTGATCTTAAAGACTTTTCCAAATTTTCTTTTTCTGAACTATGACCTGAGGACCTTCAAAACAAGGATTTTTTTCTCTCTTAAATCATGAAGCCTCTTTTTCCATGAAACAAAAATGTCAAGATTCACTTAGTGCAAATCAATACGTAGATATTAGTAATACAAATGCTTTTTTCCTACAACATATTCAATTACTCTTTCTTAATACCCAGTGCAACTTTCCTGCCCCAAGTGAATTTATTTAAATTTGCTTTATCACTTCAACTCCCCTACCACCTGAGAGAACATAACTCTTTCTTAGATGACTCTTTCTAATACCTATGATTATGAATGTTTCAAAGTTCGTTTTTACCCAAAACCATCAGTAATCCCCTTTTTCTAAAAAAAAAATATTTCTTTAACTTCAAGAATTACCATTTTCACTCAGTTTCTATACCTGAATAGCCTTAAACCAAGAGACTGTTTAGATTCTTCACATTTCAAAAGATTTTTGTAGTCTACTCAATGCAAGCCACATCACCGTGTCCCTTCACATGAGGTCTGGCAGAGTGTGCAGTACCGAACACCAGAGAAGCACACACTGCCTGCGAGACACACTGTTGTTCCCAAGCAGGTTTCCTTTCCTACAGAAGCCTCCAAGTGGCAGTTCCTGTGGTTCTCTGGATTCAGAGGATTCCTGCTGCACAAGGCGACATCTCCACACTCCACCAGGGAGGGCACAGAGAAGGGAGCACCCAGACTAGAGCCCGCAGTGAGATGGATGGAGAAAGCTGAAGGGCATGACTTGGTACTGAGAGAAGAAAGGTGAAGACACATGAGACCCAAGACATGGAGTTAGGTTTCTAGAAGATGCAACAGAAACACTTAAGACTTTCAATTTTGACTCATAATTTAAGGCACACTCACTAAAACTTTCTCAGGGACCTCACCTGACTTAAAACGGCCCTTCTCACTTTTCAGTACTTTGGCCTGGTAAGGGGTGTGAAGAAAGGTATTCAAAGGATATTGTGTATTTTCATGGCATCAACAGGTAAAGTGGCTATGGAGTGGGAATGTTGACACACTTATTTTCAGTATTCCATTTGTGTTACAAATGATAAGGTGCCTATTTACCTATAAAATAGGTAGCACATGGTTGTCTTTAATTGGAGGTTTGTTTTTTTTTGTCCAATTCTACATACACGTACAAATTAAAATTACCTTTTCGGAAGTTAAGTGTATATGAAAGTATCCTGGTGAATGAAATAAAGTGCCCCTGTTTAAATGCAAATTTTTGATCTAATCACCTCCACATAACCTCGTACGTGTGCTGCTGTTAAAAGGAAAACCTAACTGGAACACTACAACTCAGTCCAGAGAAACTGTATCAGCAGAAACACAATTTTGGAGAACATAAATTTATAGCTTAAGTTAATGACCTTTCTAGAATATATCAAGAAACCAACAAAAAGAAGGCAGCAATAGATTTTCTATTATTCTTGGTAGTTTAAGTCTTTAAATCAATTCTTCACTTAGGTATTTCTCCTCCAAAACACTACACAAAGAAAATTAACCATTATAAATAATGGCTTAACTAATTGACTTTAAAAAAAATAAAAATCAGTCCCTCTAGATTATATGGCAGATAAGTATCAAGAGTCATACATTACTTAAGACACTTAGTGAAAGGTTCAAAAGTTCATTTCTGCTTGGAAACACCATTGAATACTCTACAAATCTTTTCTTTTCCATCAAAACTGGATGGTTTATAAATCCATTCCTTAGTGATTTCCCATAAAGTCGGTAATGGTGCACCTCAGCCTGACAGGGCTAAACTGAGCATGTCCCCAGTCCACCGTGTCCTGCCTGTGCATTGGGAGGAGGGAAAACACTCCATGTGTCCACCCCAGCTCCTGCTTACAGGTCTGTCGTAGCCTCTCTGTCTCCACAGAGGGAACCACAAGCCTTTGGGCAGCGAGATGGTCGGAGAACCTCGGGGATCCCAGCGCTCCAGGGATCCCTGACCAAGAGTGACCCCTGGCATTCAGCTGCCCTAGAGCAGAGCCTCTGCCACCTCCTCCCAGCAGTCCAAGACATCATAGCTAGAAGGAGAAACCATGCCATTTTGATCCTTCATTTCCACAGGATCCAGACAGAAATAGGTGGGAAAATAGGACAGTAAACAGGAAATACGGCTAAAAAATTATCTGACCACAGTACAGGCTGGATGCTGTTTTGGTCAATTTTTGCACATGTTTCTGTGACTGCATGAGCACCCTTCCTCCAGCAATGGATTCTACCACCTACTAGTTTCAATAAAGATAGCGAAAAAAAGGTATCAGAAGAGTAGATACATGTCCAGGTTTTCAAATAAGAATATTCACACATGCATATCTACTACTGCATAGATTTGCATTCACTAGTCAATTAGAAAGTGCATCATCAAGATCAAGGGTATGATGACACTTCCAATTTTAGGACTTCCCCAAATGCATGAGATGGAGGGCTCGTAAGTGCTTTTCCAAACAATTCCTGGAAACTGATGCTATATGAAATACCACAGACATTCAAGGATACTTAATATGTCAGAGGTCTGAACATTAGCTTCCATTTCAAAGTGAATGTTTTGCATGTAATCACTTAGCAATATTTGTAAATCCCATTGGACATCATCCCGAATTGCTTGTAAAATTTTGGCCAAGTGTGCTTACGACCGGGAACTTTTGACTGAGCAAAGTATTTCTGGCACCTAAAAAAGGCACTTCACTGCTGAGTGGAATCTACAATGGCATCTACAATCTACTGCTCATTGATTTTTGTTTTTTTTCTTTAAGTGCTTAAGCATAGCTTTAAAGTCTCAGTAGTATTGTTTTCTTTTTGTTACCCATGGAGGCAAAAATCAGGATCTTTAAAGATGATCCATCCAGACTAAAGTAAAAATTTTGTATTTTATAAAGCATATACATCAAAGTACGTTGAACTTCACAAAGATACCTTTATGCTCCATTTCAAGTTTAGCACTGGTTATTCAAGAAATACACAAGTTATATAAGTAAAACAACAGCATAAATATCCCTGTGCTGAAGAGCTTACAAGCACGAATTCTACACAGAAAGCCACATACAAAGATTTCAGTGTAAGCCAAATTCAGTGACAACATTAAAATACAAAGTTGCACTCAGGCATGTTACTGGGAGGAGCAAAAATATCAAATAAGTTCTTGCATGACTTGTGGGTAGGAAAGGCAAGAATGGAAGTATATTAAGCATCTGTTAGCACTACTCTCAATAGCACATAATTAAATTCAGTTGCTCCCATGTCTGACTTTCCCATGATTTGATTGAAATAGCACTGAGCTCTTGGACCAAGTGAACTGGACAAAATTAGATAGGGCATCTATTCCAATCAGGTGTGTTCAGTGCAGCCTAGAGCTAGTCCAAAGGAAAACCCCTGGACATGCTGTCCCATTGCACAAGACATGGGATCCTCAGCACTCAGTGTCTCAACCCACAGATCTGCTCCTGCTGAGCTGCCCTTTGTGCTAAGGTAGGCACTGCCCAACAGCACTGCCACGGCAAGGGAAGAACATAGTTTGCACATTTTAATAGGAAATCTATTGTTAAAATCCCCTAAGCTTCATAAGCAATCTGTAAGAAGCCTTTTGCAAGAAAAAGAATTGTCTTCTCCGTACCTACAAAGAAAGTTAAAGTGTTGGCTTCAGCAGTCCTTTAATAGAAACAACCTCAGGTGCCTATCTTTCCTGCTAAAATTAAAAAGCTTTACATTTACTCATAATTCTATTTTTTCCATCTTAAACATTGTCTCTCTAATCCTGAATTGTTCTATCTCTTGGTATACTAATAATGACTCACATTTTCTCCGCTACACAATTTTTCCTCAAGGTCCAGGATTTTCTTATCTGGTGATTAGAACTGTTTAACCAATTTAACGACTTTTCATAGTAGCAGCACAACAATAAACTGAAGAATATTGTTTTTCTGGTTCCTACTGAGAAGATAAAACTCAGCAGTCTCCTAATGCAGGAAAGATAAAATACACAGAATCAATTCAGGCCAGAATACTGCAGAAGAAAATTGTATTTCATGCCTTTCACAAACTCTGAAGTTACTGCTCAAGGCCTCGCTCCCACACCAGTGGTCACTGTCAGCGAGGGCACAGTCAGAAGACCAGGGGTCATCAGGAGGCAGTAACTGCCAGGAAGTCTGCAGTCAACATGGAAAATGTAGAGTACCATGGACTTTCTGGAATCTGCCTGACAGATTATCGTGATGGTCATCCATTTTACAGGCATATGTGACTTGGGGAAGTCACAAAGAAAAGGTCTAACTTTCTAGTCACAATGGCAAGATGACATAGCTCAGAATGAAGGTCTAAATATAGGTAGGAAAGAAAAAAAAAAATCTATTTACATAGTAATTCAACCCATAAAATCACTTATAAAAAAGAGGGAGGGACAGAAAAGCAAAGGGTCAGAAGTTGTTGGGTGGGTGACGTTTATACCCAGCTCCCTTGAGAAGCTCAGGTGACTGTAATAGCAGACAGCTACTTCAGAAACAGCCACCTGAAACAAAGGAAGCCCATAAACTTACCTGGAATTTAAAGCAGACTCCTGGACTACGATGATTTCTTTTAACAATGGCCATGGAACTGTCTCTTACAAGTCTACCTAGTCAGTTATTTGAAGTTTGAGAGACAACTGTAAATGTATTGCAAAGAGAAATGTTGCCATAAATCTTGCCTGATGCTATATATATCTAGGCAGCCACTATCCCACCACTCTAGCAGGTAAATATAATTCATACCCTAAAGTTAGAAATGGTAGAAAGATGTGAGGAGAATCTTTTTTCTGCCAGAGCTTGTTCACTAGGGGGTCCATGATGTTAATCAGTGAAGAAGGCACACTGCTCACGAAATACAAACTGGTGTTTCCTAGAGGCTGCCTCTTTCCCCAGTCACCCACAACTAAGAGACTGACAAAATAAACTCTAGGGTGAATGAAAGGGAAGAGGATGGATGGGAAACTCATGAAGACAACATGAAAACCTAAAATCAAAACCAGAAGAAAAACGTAATTTGAGAAATTATAGGTTGAAGCTTCAGAAAAGGGGGAAAAATAATCCTTTAATTTTTATTACATAAAGCTATAAAATTGTTGGATTTTTTTTGTCTCCTCCAAACCACGATTTTCTACCTTTCAGTTGTTATTCTCATTAGATTGAGATATTAAGAAATCAATATGCTTTACCAAATGTATCAGAAAGAATGAAGACTTTCTGTTCAAACAGAAAGAGGATTAAATAAAATAAAGCATGCATAGTTAATAATAAATTTGTTTCAGGTTTTTATAATTTTTTTATGAGGAAATAAAAGCTGCATAACAGAAGTAATTTTCAGACATGCAGAATAATAATGAAAACAGCAAGGAGGAAAAATAAGAAATAATTTACTTAATATTATTGTTTATCAAGCTAATAACACATCTCTCTGGGGCACAATGAAGACAACAATGTTTATATAGCTCACATAAGTTGAGAGTAGCTATTTGAAGCAGTATGTATTAAAATATAGGTGTAGCTAATTCTTATTTTAATTTTCCATTTACATGGCAACTTTTTTTACGGCTCTTGTATCTAAATAACATCAAAAAATAAAATTAATTTGAAGTAAAAGGAAAATCCTTTTGTTCAAAAGATGACTGACTGTTGGTTATGCTCAGTTTGAACTGCCACACTGCTGAACTGACCTATTCCACTAAAAGATGCCAAATAAGAAACCAAGACATTTCTTTCCTGCTTGTTTACACAGACTACAGCCATGCCCTGACCTGACCGCGTTCACTCTTCTCACTTTTGGTTTTTGTTTTTAATTTAACATAAACTCCTGGAGAAGGGACTGTGCCAAAAAGCACATGCTCTGTGCACCTTCTGAGACTTAGACCAAGGAGGTCTCCAATGGTCCCTGTCTTGCAAAAATGCATTTATCAAGTCTTACACCAATACTCTCCTGTTGGTACATCAGACATGCAGATATAATTGGACAGACTGAGTTGGCAAAATTTAATGTCCTTGCATCTTGTCATTTTCCAAACTACACTGCCGTACCGATACATGCTACTCTAGGGCCAGTGTTTTCCTGGTTCAGCTTCCCAGGCTCTCCTGGTGACACAGTTCTTCATGAATGATCATGTAATTCCTCTTCCCACCAACAGTGCCACAGCAGCTTTACACACCAGCAAACTGTGGTAGAGTTTACCTCCCAAGTTTTTAAACCAAAATATAAAAAACAAGCAAATAAAACCCAAGATCTGACCCTCACAAAGGGCCCCTCACAGGCTGTCTCTGTGCTCACACGTTCCCACCACAGCCCAATCTGCTGGAAATCCTCAGATCAAGACATCAGACTAGTTTTGATATGAGCTGCCTTTAGAAAACTCTATTTATGCATTAATTCATTCTCTGATTATCTCCTTACCTTTATTTTCCCTTTCCATCACTGTTTGTTTCATTATACTGCTAAGATGATAGCAAAAAGGTCAGAGGAGGTTGCATCACTTTCCAGCTTTCAATCCCTCCTTTAAGCAAAGAAACCACATCTGCTATTTCTGAGTCACATTTCCAGTGCCACGTGAAGTCTGGTTCTGCCATGTGAAATAGCTCTGGTGTCAGTGCAGCTCTCCCCAGGAGAGCAGGGCTCAGGAATGGGTATGTCCCACCGCTGCAGGGCTGGCAGGTCCCACCACACGTCCATCCACATGGAGCTGTCTGCTCCATCCTGCAAGCTTTGACTCCTGCAGCAACCTGCCTAAAAACATCACCTGTGCTTTCTTGAAGTGTGATGGCATGACAATTACAAACAACTAAGACCACCAAATGGAACTGGGCCAACTCTGTGAAAGCTGTTGCGGGGCTGAGACACCAACACACGACTGCACCGTCCATGGTAAACAGACAGGAGCATTCAGAATCAAGGAACAATTCCCATTAGTCACCCAAACCAAATAAAATGGAAACTGCCATGGAACAGGATAACCTTTAGTTTAAGGACACAATCATAAATTACAAAACAAAGAGCTCATTTTAGAAAAGCATTTCCAAATTTTCTGGCTCACCTTAAGCCTTTTCCATGACAATCACTCGTAGACTGAGAGAAGAAAGGACTAATTCGTCTTTATTCCTAAAGTTCTGACTTTTGAAAGTTCTAACAGTTAACCAGACAGTGAGGTAAGTTTCATCACTCAAACTGAGTCGCCTCACATTGCCCACAAGTGCCAAGGGAAATTTAAGCACCTGCCTTGCAAAATAAACCATCAAACAAAGAAGTTGCTTTTCTTGTATTTACAACAGTCAAATACTAGTCTAGAGCTTGCAAAAAAATACGCGATCAATTTTACTTTTCATCACAGTTTCCAAAATTAAATCAAATTTCACAGTCTGGACATAGTTCTGGACAGTCTGCCACATCAACTCAGAACTATCAGTAGGTCCATTCAGAAAAACAGGGATTGGAAATACATATCACAACAGGAGAAATCTTAAGGAAGTCAAGATATTCCCATGGTGCTAGATTGGGAATACATATATGAGTACAAGACAAATTGCCCACAATCCAGATAATTTTTTTTTTTTTTTTTTTTTTAGTTTTCCCAATAAATCAATTAAAAGAATCACAGAATTTCTGACTTGGCAGATAATCAACAGAATGTGCTTTTGCTTCTATGCAAACTAATGTCTCCACACAGGCTGTGTAAACAGCAGTGCACATGGATGCCTAACAATGGTAGGTAGGATTTTTATTCTCTTGCTCCCAACACAAGTTAGTCTGGCCAGCTTTCTGCAGAGAATAAGCCTGCAGAAATCACGACAATCTAGGAGAACTCTTGGGTCAAACAATGTTTGCATTAGGAGCAAAATAGCTCAAAGTACAATCAAAACTACAAAGGAAATGGCAGAAAGTACAAATATGTCCTGCAGTTGAAAAAAATGCCTTTTAACAGAAAATCAAAATGGATAAAAGAGAGGATGTGTTATTCTCTCTTCCCTCTCTTTGAGGATATAATAAAAAAGTCAAGTACAAAAAACCCATTGGGAAACTCTGCACATTCAAAATTATTCTACTTCAAGTCACAATGTGTACTACAGAGGTGCTTAGCTTGATAAAGGTGAAATCTTGTCTCTAAAACTCTGCATGTTCTTCAGACCCAATCTTATTCTAAAGTAATAGACTGAAACTTAATCTCTGGATTCAGTCATGTAGAAAATAAGTTTAGACTACTAAAATTAGCAGCAAGTCTTCCCAAGCTTAATGTTTTAAAATATTTTAACAGAAGTTTTTTATATTTCATCTCAATAACATTGTGCAATGCTACTTTCTAATAAAAACTAAAGTGCTGTTTGTATCCATAGCACAGTAAAGGGTCCGCATGTATTAATGCCTTGTCCCATACAACAGAAAGAATATTATGTAGCTTTTCCTTTCCTTTAGCCATAATACAACAAATTATATGGAATGAGTGGATTACTGCACCTGAAGGGACTCATGTGACACCAGAAAAAAACTAAACAAATAATGTTGTTTAATAGTAAATTTTTAAAAAATTATTTTATTTTGTAAAAAGAAAATCAGTGCTTGTACCTTAATAACTTTCCTGAGGGGAAAAAAGTATCTTCAGCTGTTTATAAAGGAGTTATGAATTCAAAGCATAATAATTGAGTCTGTAAGGTTATCACTCATCCTTGCCAACATGAAAAATAAGGGGAAAAGAAATCAGGTGGTGTTTTAATCCTCCTCCAGAAGGACACTATTTTTCAAGCCTGAAAAAGCTAGTGAACATTTCCTCTCCAAAAAACACAAACAAACAAAAAACCCCAAACAAACAAAAACAAACAAACAAAAAAAAAACAAACAAAAAAACCCAGAAACCCACCAAAACCCCAAATAAACAACCCCCCAAAAAATCAAACCAAACAAACCCCGCAAGCTATTTCTAGCTATCTGTTAATTTAAAAAGAAAGCAGAAATTATACAATGAAGGTGTCACCGTAATCAAAACAAAGGAAATACTTTGAAATCTAGAAGGCGTTTCTTGGATGAACTTCCCGAGAGGGCTGAGCAGGAGCAGGAGCTCCCTGAGTGTGCCCAGCCTTGCCTGGGAGCCCAAGCCCAGCACCCTGCCAACCACCCAGCTCCTCTCTGAGCACTGCTTTACGAAGCAGACAGAAGGCTGAAGCCCAAGGAAACACAAAGACACTGCCCAGCACCTATGAGAACAGACCTTGCAAACACATTTCCGAAAACCATGGGAAATTGAGCCTAAGGAAAAATTACAGGACTAAATCAATTACTTTTAAAACAGTTCTGCATCTTTGGAAAAGACCAGAACACAGTTTTATGTCAAAGACTGAAACAAATTAAGTTATTCAGCATAAGCCACTGGCCGGGAGAAAATCGATTAATTGTGCTCTTTTATACATTGTGTGTATTAAAATCTTTGGCATTATTTAGAATACCTGCGCTCATTGCTGCATGCGATCTTCAGTATCGCCGACAGGTGGCGCCTGCAATCCCACAGCACAATCCCATCGTAAACTTGGAGTAATCAAAAGCTTCTTACATAAAATAGATTTTTTTTTTTTAAATTATTTTCACTGCTTGTATAGTGAAACTTCTCTGGCCAAGCTGTACAACCATACACAGCAGATGACACAAATGGACACAGAGTGTAACCGTACATCCTTAGAGAGCCTCACAGACCTACAAGCGGATAAATCAGTTACAGAAAAGCAAATATACAAAACAATTCTAGATTAAGAAAAAGGTAATAAAACTATTAGGCCAGAAAAAAAGTAGCCAAGAACTGGATCAATAGATGGTAAGACAGTTTGAGACTGAAAAATAAGTTATGCAGTAATTTCACTTTGCAATTTCAGAAAATCCCTTTATTCCTGTACCACATTCAAATACATAATTTTCTTAAGGGCTAATCTGAAAACAAAACCAAAACCCAACCAAAAGGTGTGGAATGTGCTTTTTAAAATAATTCCACCTTTTGCTCTTCCTCTAGTAAAATAGGGGGGGGGGTTGTTGTTGTTTTCTTTTTTCTTGAGCCTGGGCTGATGGGGTATAGTAAAACAAAGGTAATATCTATAAGCCTAATTTCATTTCACATTAAAATTTTATTGTGGTTTGGCTTATTACACAATTCTGCAAGCAAGACCTGCTGTGAATGAATAAAGAGGGGAAAAAAAAAAAAAAAAAGAAGAAAACTGTTACAGGACTTTATGTATGCAGAGTCCTGGGGACATGTTACCTGTTATACCACCACTCTCCAGAGAGGCAACTCAGAGCTATCTCTGCAGCACAGAAATCAAGTGCACGTGTTCAGCAGCTTCCCCAAAGGCACACAACAAGGCAGGAAAAGACCAAACCAGAAACCACTGTATTCAGTTTCTCAGCATTATAAACAGGCCTGAAGATTGCAGCTTCTCTTCCCTGCATTTTCCTCAAAATCCTGATAGAAATTCTGTACGGAATTTTTCTTACTCCATCTCCTTATAACTTTTGAAAATCATACTACAAAGATTGAAGCCAATTATTACCCTTCAGAATCACAGAACCTCATTGATTTCAGCAGCTGTGGGTGTCTAGAAGGATCAAGTTTGTTCATCTACAGCTAGTTTTAAAAGAGTAGGAAAAATAAAACTGATTAGAGCTGCTCAGTAGACCAAGATCATCAAAGAAGTAATTTAATTCCAGCTCCACCGAGAGCAATACAAATGCTATACTCTTCACTGGGAAAGGAATAGCAGAGGAGTGAATCCTCTGGCCAGTGGGTTTCGCAAGCATGCAGAAGCCATGCATTTCTAAGCTGCTACTGTTTCTATTCAAATAACTTTGAATTCTAAATTATTTTGGAATTGGGACCACAACAACATACTGTGGGAATGGCTGGGTACAATAGAAGAAGGATGAGCCCAGGGGACAGCCCAGGCATGTTGATCGACACCTTTACAGCTGGGAGGTGCTCATGACCATCCCAAAGAAGGAGCCAATTATAAATTCTTTCTATATGGATTTCTATAATCAGCAACACAAAATCTCTCATTACACTGCTTCCAAACTCTTCAGGTGTTTTGAGCAACAACTGCAAATAAACATTTGGAACACACTGCTCTGCTAGCACCTTGCCATGCCCATTCAGGAGAGACTTGAAATTTCACAATCATCATTAAAATCAAGTGATCAGTGCATGTTTCAATAAAATATATGTAATTCTCATTCAAAACAGGACATTATGAAGAACACAACACAGTTTTCTAGCATGGAATTAAGGTAATCTGAAAAGCATTATGGAATATCATCATCATCATCATCA
>VWZG01010604.1:3932-27796 GCA_013396735.1 Grallaria varia
TTTTTTTTTTTTTTTTTTTTTTTTTTTTTTATTTCAAACTACTGATTGCAAGCTTTAGTAAGTTATCTCTGTGCAGGAAAGGTAGCTTGCTCCAACTGCGAAAGAAAGGAAATGTCAAGTTAGACTTAAGCTACAATTGCCACTACATATGTCCTACATAAATACTATTCTATTTCTCCTCCCATAGCTCTTAACAGGTACTATTATATTTGTCATTATAGAAACACCTGCTGTATGTTTTTCTCTCTTAAGGATATTATGCTCAGTTAGCCAGAAAAAACCCTTGGTTTCAATATTTAAATACTAAATTCTCTGTTTTAGCACCTGACACTAATAGAATCATTTATCTAGAAATAAAGGAACTGGTTAAGACAGATACTGAAAACATTGGATTATGAGTCACACACTAGACATACATTAGTAGTTACTTACTCCAGTTTCTTTTCAAGTCAATGATTTCTAGATTTCCAGTGATTCATCTTGTAGGCTTAAAAGCAATATAACTGGAAAAAAAAAGGTGTCTTCACTCAATTAAAAAATTCCTATTTTTGTTCTGCACGATAAATGCAAATACAACTGAGAAGTGTATTTGCATATATTTGTATAAAGACCTCTTAAGATTCCTCAGCACTGCGCGCCACATGTGTACGTGTTATAAATCTGAAAGGCGACATCCCAACTCTAGAGTCCCTGATCTTTGTGATGCCCACCATCCCCTGCATATTGTTAAGTTGCACAAACTCTTACTAGGGCAATCTGCCCTTTTTTTTTTTTTTTTTTTGGAGGAATCACTATTGAATGGCACTGAACCCACTTGCCTGCAATATGGTGAAGGCTGGCGATAGAAACTCCTCTCAACTTGGGCATTTGACCACCTCACTTTCAAAGAAATGATTGTGAAATCATTTGCAAAAAGTTTTTTATGTTTAGCAGGCTGATAAACATGGAGAGGTGAACACTCCACAAATTCTCACCTTCCAGCATTTTTTAATTACATTTTTTTAAAAAAGATAGGTGATATATAAAGAAAATAACACAAATAGGACAAGACAGAATAAGTTCAAAAATATTAATAAAATCTAGTAATCCTTCAAAGTTTCATAGTAGTTCTTTCTTTTGTACATGTGTGTGCATGTGTCTTTTTTTTCCATTTCGAAACACTTTCTGAAATCAAAGGGTCTGTAATTTTTCAAAGCATATTGGGGCTTTTCAGTAGAACTCAGGCAGCATATAAAGAAAACAACCAAAACAGCAGAAAAGAAATATCCTTCTCTAAGCTCATTACAATGTTTTATACAACCAAATGAGGTCTGAAATTTTCTAATTACATAGTGAATATATGAATANATATCCTTCTCTAAGCTCATTACAATGTTTTATACAACCAAAACAGCAGAAAAGAAATATCCTTCTCTAAGCTCATTACAATGTTTTATACAACCAAAACAGCAGAAAAGAAATATCCTTCTCTAAGCTCATTACAATGTTTTATACAACCAAATGAGGTCTGAAATTTTCTAATTACATAGTGAATATATGAATATTTCCTCTGGCATATGGGATTTAAGGAGTGAGTTTGAGAAGATATGAAAGAAAATGAGGACCTTGAGAGATCAAGTATGATACCAACTTGATTCCATTACAATAATTTGTCAGCTGCTGTCTGACTAAAATGAAAGAGAATATTCAGGCCCCTTTTTTTTTATTATTATTATAGTACTGTGAAACTTATTAGAAAACCTTATAATGAAGGTCAAGACTTCCTGTGATGACTTAGTAATTTTTGAGTTAGTTACTACTATTTTTTTTCTTTTAAGAGTTTGGCCTAAGTCCAATCAAACTTGGTTAGGCAGTAGAAACTGTATTTTTGTTACAGGAAGTTGGAAGCAATTTTGTGTAAAAAGCAAAGCTTTATCTTAAAACTTTCTGTGAGAGCTTAAGAATATGGAACTTCAGAGTATAAGAAAAAAAACTTGTTCAGAAACTGTAAGTGAAGAAAGTAATATGAGATATTTATGTTTATTTCTAGAAAGTGTATAGGGGTACATGGTAACTTTTAGTTATTCAGTGGTGCTCATCTACCAAGTATCAGTAGTCCAGGAAGGTGGTGGAGTCACCATCCCTGGAAGTGTTCAAGAAATGACTAGACATGGCACTTAGTGCTATGGTTTACTTGGCATGGGGTTGTTTGGTCAAAGGTTAGACTCAATGATCTTGGAGGTCTTTTCCAACTTTAATGACTACGATTCTAACTATACTGTTTCCTGAGAACTGCTGTTCCTGATAGTTCCTAATGTTTCCATTGACTCTGCAGGCAACCCAAAACACCTTCACATTTCCTTTTCTCTCTTGTCCTTCTTCCTCCCACCAATAAATCCTGCCAGCATGTTAGATAAAATATTTTAAGGTGCTTATGTATACTGTAGAAAATTGTATACGTGCATGCACATATGTTAAAAAGAAAACTGAGGCAGTAATGTGTTCTGAAGACCAATGAAAGTAATCAAGATGTTTTTGCTCTTCCTTCATGAAACGATTAATTATACCTCCAATATGCTCAGGTATATCAAGCAGAACAATAGCAAGATATTTTCTTCATGGTCTCATGCACAGTAGTACTTCATGAGTTTACATTGAGTAGGTTTTCCAAAGCTGACAGAAGTATGAAAGAACAGGGAAAGAAAAAGAGATAATTGGCTGTGCACATATATAAAACTAAGCATGGCTCGCCTGTTCTTCCCGAATAGCAATGTTTAAATTCTCAGCTCTAGCGTTACGGAGCCTCCCGTCTTGCAAGGCAGCTGAGCACAAGGTGTATTCCTCTACAGATAAGAATCTGTAATAGAACCACCTGTACACCTGGAGATATTCAGACTCTTAGCATACTTCTTTGTGGGAAAAGCTGGATGTGAAAACCAAGAGACTACATCTTCTGGCAGATAGTCCATATAGATTTCTTACTCACTTTAAAAACACTTCTCTAGGAAAAAAACTGTGTTCCAAAAACATGCAAAAGAGGTTTAAGGGGTTTGTTTGTCTGTTTTGGATTGATTACTTTTTTAAGGAGATAGGGAACATTACCTGTGTCATCTGCTTTGCTAGCACAGACTGCCTTTATTTCAGATAATACTGATAGAAGCCTATTAAGAGTCTAATAGAATCCTGATGCTTTTATCTAGCACAAGGTCTCATTTCAAAAAAGAGCAGAAAAAATAAAAGATCAGGCTTCATGTACAGGTCAATTTCTTAATAAATCATTTGATGTTTTAATCACTTCATTTGCACTTCTATAGCTCGATTTGCAGGCAATCTGAAGACTAAACAGTATTTAACAGATCATCTCCTGCTGTTCTCACTAAGGCTGCATGTGTGTGTGCAGGGCAGGATAGACTCGTTGGTCTGAATGATTTAGCCTGTTTCCACCACCACCGTGTCAAGTCGACACCATAACTGATCTGTGGCAGCTCATTTCAAAACTGAGGCCACTAAAGATTTGTCAAGTAATTTTACTCTAGGTAGAATGGCCCTTTTTCTAGCTTATTTTGTGTTTGAAAAGACTGTGAAAACCTTGTAACATTTCATAAAATGTTTCACAATATAAAATATGTACTAACAAAAATGTGCTTGCATGAATACGACAAATTGAAGAGATAATGTGCTAAAATAAATTTGCAGTAGTATTTTACATATCAAAAAAGTAACAGGACTGTGCAGTTCAGGTAATTTCGTTTGCTCTTTTCAAACATGAGATTTTTATGCAGTGTTTTAGATTCTTCATAAAAGGACATTCCAAAAATTACTTTTAAATGGCTTTTAAAAATAATATGGACATTATCCCATCAAGGGAATGTATTTAGGGAATGATAATTACCCAAAATTTTATTATCAGTTTGCAAGATTTTCTAACGATGCAGTCCAAGCAGTGACTAAAGCACCCAAAGCTTTTGTGTATCTATGTAGGTGTGCATATAAATTTTTTGTCTAAAAATCTTGAAATTATTTACTTAGTATCTTTTATTTTTAAAAATGACAAATGAAAAGCATTGACCCTTTTCCAGGAAATATGCAGTAGGTCTTCAAAGAGCTTCACTGATCCACACAATTTAAGTGGCAATAAAACCTGTGTTCCTTTCATGATGGTAATTTGTGTTGACAAGCGCTGCCTTTTTTACTGAGTCAACCACCACTGTACAATTATTCTTTCCTAAATCTCACTATTTAACTCCGGCAGACAAAGCCACTTCATAATTTCTTTAGATTTATTTTGCAGGAATCTAGTTTGAGGGCTTTGGTGAGGGGTCTTGTTTTTTAAATTGAAATCACTGTTTGATGATTACTCTCTTGAAAACATATATTTGACAAGACTTTATCCTTTCACATTTCTTTCCCTTCCTTACCATTACTGCAGCCTCAGTATAGTTTGGCCTAATACCTTCCTGCTCCTCAGTTCTCTGGAGAAATTTGCAGCCTAAACAGACAGAAAAAGTATATAAAACCAACAAGAAGCATGCTGTTCATCCAACTAAAGCAGACACTGAAGACTGTAATCTCTTCAGCAGGAACCCATTTGAAGCACGTGTACAGAATAATAGCTACTTCTAATAGTCAATGCTACTGGGGGCTCCTTTTAAGTTAATGTTACTTTATGTGACTGTTGCCTTGTGTCATAGTTTCCTCTACTAGATGCCATGATACCAAATCCAATTAGCATTCACAGGAACTGAACCAAGAACAGAAATTGTTTTCCTGGGCAACTTCTGAGATTTCCAAAATTATCTTTGTTTTAGTGGAACAGGTGCATTTTGAGCATTTTAGTTAAAACAGCATTTGGCAGGGTACTGTTTTCCATAAAACAGAGCATTGTGGGGGAAAAAAATGTCCTCCTCAGCCTTTGGGGTGACTTTGTAAAAGTTGACCATTCGAGTCCATGGTCTTCCTAATCTGCAGCAGAATTTTCCATTTCACATCAACAGAAAAAAGCTTTCAACTACATCTCACTTCTCTAAGTCAGAATTTAACCATCTAAGTAAAGCTAGAATTTGTTTTCTCTGTTCTCATACCTCTTCAGGTTTGACAGAGCCATTGATTAGACACAAGAAGGACACAATGATTTGGAACAGTCCAGATGGATTTGCCAAGGATAGATCAGGAACAACTTACCTCATTGCCTTATGTGCTAAAATGATTACATCTGTGAACAAAGAGAGGGCTGTGGGTATCTTTTACCTATACCGGCCAGACTTTGGACACTGGTGCCCTGGGAGCTGGGCAGGAGCCAGCAGTGAACCCTGCTGGCAGAGGCAACCAGTGTCATCTAGGGCTGTGTCAGCAGGAGCCCTGCCAGGAGCTCAGGGCAGCGTTTGCTGCCCCTGCCCAACATTCACTGTTAGACAACATCTGGATGTCATGGATGGTTTAGTGCCCTCCAGTGCAGGAAAGACACCAGTAACCTGAAGTGTGTTCACCCCTACAACTCTCAGCACTCGAGGGTGTCCTGTGAGCAGAGCCTGGGACAGGAGGGCTTGTCCAGCCTGGGGCAGAGCCGACTTTGAGGGGACCTCACAGACACCCCAGTTGCTACTGGAAGGGGAGGAAGAGGGGGCAGACAGGCTTTTCAAAGTACAGCAGGCATGGACTGAAACAAGAGGGGTTCAGGCTGGGTACTGAAACCTTTCCCCATGAGGACAGGCAGAGGGACAGGTTGCCCAGGCTGAGCAGGCTCCAATCCTCAAGCCAAAGGTGTTTCAAGCCCCATCTGGACAAAGTCCCAAGTAGCCTAGTCTGACCTCTCAGCTGGCCCTTCTTGGAGCAGGTGTGCATGAGGGACCTCCTTGAAATACCTTTCAGCCTCAATGATCCTAAAAAAATGTGGTATTTCAGTAAAATATAATTTTCCAGAGAAAGTGTTCTTATCAGATTTAGTAATTAACCTTTCAGGTTTTTCTAAAAAGAAAGCTTATCCAATATCTGGCTCCCACAAACTGACAGGGAATTTTAAAGATTCTAAATGACTGCTAGCAACATCTTGGCTATTCTGCTAAGGAGTTATGATAATTTCTTAATTAAAATATCACCAGGACAGACTCAGAGGATATGCTGATATATGAAATATTCAGTAAATTATAATTTGATAACTTAATATTATTTATGAGTCAAAATCATAAGCATAAGAAACTAAAATTAACAAGGTCGATTCCATGCTGAGGCTAATTTCATGTAATGTAATTGATTTGATACTTACATGGATAAGAGAGTGGAAAGATTATGGGAAATATGAGGTTAAAAACAAAACAATTGTTAGAAACAGTAGGATGGCTTGGAGGCGACTCTTTGCCTCCCAGTTCAGTTTCTCTAAACACTGTTTACAATGTTCAGAAATTGCACTGTTCCTCTTGAAGACCAGTTACTCTCTTTGCATCAAACACATATCGTGCAAAATCTGTTTTCCTCTTTGCCACCCATACACTCAGCAGTGTTTCAACCACTGCTGAAGAAAACTAGTATTCATATCTTTGTCAAACTGTTACTTTTACCGAGGTTGCTAATCTTGCTTCATTTCCATTTCCACACTACAGAAATAAATGGAGCATTTAATCAGTTCCAGATTGGGAGACTTCAATGACCACTGAGAAAATGTCTTTATTTGCTGGAACTTTTCCCCACAAGTTGCTAAACAATAGCACAGAGGTATGGCACCCTGTCCCTGAAAATGCTTCATCATACAATTGTACCTAGAGGCTTCTGCATGTCCTGTGCGACACAATCTACCTTCATCAGAGCAGTTCCCTTAAACAAGCCTGAGTCATAGTCAGCTTTTTCAACACAAAGAGATAAAGCTTTTCATGACAGAATAAGTCAAAGGAAGATTCTCCAATATGAATAGAGTTTATTTTCAAATTAGAGAATCAATTTTGCTGCCACTATAAGTATGCTTTGTCGGAGATGTCAGAAGGAAGTAAGAGCAGAGGCTGTTGTGTGGGAAAGTCATGGAAACAATCCAACAGCTCCCATCAAACCTGTAGTCATACAGCAAGACTTCCTACACTTGATTTCATAGGATGGAGATGTCCTAGGTTTCTTTATTGACTTGGAAAATATTGGAGGACTCTGAAATCTTCCCAACGTCTCAAGGTGAAACTACATGAGAATGAATTTCATCTAACAAAAGTCTAGCTTACCTGGATCCAAAAAACTCCATCAGATACCCTGTCTTGTTATCACATTAAAATGCAGGCTGCAGAGAAGTAAATGAAGATCAAATCTCTTTTTATAAGATGTCAGAAGACGAAAGTTTGTTTCCTAATAGGCAGAATTTATCTCTAAGGGAAATCAGTAAGACACTGAGAAATGATCACTGGACACAGGGTATTTAATTTCTGTTTTAAAAGCCAACCCCTGTATGAAGGAGTCAAAAAAAAAAGGTAGTCAACAACTTTCTCAAGACCATAGGAGTTCGGAGAAGAGCACTTGCACTAGGAACAGAGATGCTGCAGCTGACCCAGGGAAATAATTTTACTTGTAACTCATCACTGTAGACATAGGAAACAGTTATAGGATAAAGATATTTTGGAGGTCTGAATTCCTGAATGGTGCCAAGAAAAAGTAAATAAATATATATTTCACCTAATTGGAAAAACTTGTCTACTCTTGGCTAGTTTACACATTGTATAATCTTGCCAAGCTATTAAGCAGCAAGACAGCTTCTAGATCATACATTATTTCTCTTCACTGCTTCACTGACAAATAAAGGAAGGTAAATCACCTTGCTTACCACATGCCTGAGGCAAAGCTTAATCAAAAATATTTCAAAGCTAATAAAACCTGAGTTAGCCGAGAAAAAAGTAGAATTTAACCTCAGTGGGAAAACAATGTCTAATTCCTTTACACATACAGGACTGTGATTAGCTTTCTACACTTAAACAGGATTTTCAGTGTATCAGAGCTCCCCACAAGCAGAAAACCAAGAAGAAACTAAGAAAACTTTGCTGGCTCAAGGCCTGCAACAGTCTTTGTCTGAATTCCTGAATTATGCTTTTTTCCTAACTGCTCCTCAGAAGCCATCAAGAAAACAATGAAAAGCTGTTAAAAAATAAATCCCACCTTCAACTACTATTTAGATAGCTATATGTGAAAAGATACTTACAGAAAAGTTAATTGGAGTTGTACAATTAGTAATTGATTTTCCATTCATAGACTACATGCAAAGCATTGTCACATTTACTTCTTTTCTATGCTACATTGAAATTCTGTGATTGTTAAAATTGGACTTCTTCCATTTCTCCATTTCTCCAAAGCTAAAAATTTTTTGTTCTGAAATTTCACCTTTAATTTGTTGGGGAGTTTTTAATTGAAAATACTCAGGGGAAAAAAAAAATCAAAACAAAGCTCTGTGATACTTAATATGCTTTTAAAATTATTTTTAATATCAAACACTTGGTCTATGTATAATCACATTGCAGGGAGTGAGGGAAGGGAAGTATTAAAAAGGTAATGTCCAAGTAGTAGAAAGATGCATAATCAAGTTTGCTTGAGAATAAGACATAAAGATTGTGAAAGTATATAAAGAAAGATCAAAGTTGTGTTGTTTGTTATTTGGGGTTTTTTAAACTCACACTGAAATTATTTGGAGCTGTTAGTTTTGGTGCTGTTTTATGTAAGACTGTCAATTTTCTCATTGTTAAAGAAAAATATTTTGAATGGTACAATGCACATGTATTTTACTTGAGAACTTTATCATAGCCATTTGTTATACAAAACCCAGACATGCACATATTTGGAGGACTCAAAAAACATTTAGCAGGGGTATAATTGTGAACAGGGAGAGAAGAAAAAAGTCACAAGGCAATCAAGACAAACTCTGTCCAAGTACATGCTAAGAATGTATTTTATTATTATTTCTGACACTAGAAATACACTGTAAGTTCAGACTCAACAATTTTGTAAAACTATGATGTGACTCATTTTTCAAGATCACCCTACTTTTCTGAATGAACTTATACTGTTATTCTTCTTTTCATGATTTTAATTCAGGTCCCCACTCATAAAGACAGGGATATCGTTGCTGAAAGAAAGATACCCAGGCATTAAAATCTATACCTATTAAAATCTATATCTATGAGTGTTATTCATACGTTTAACTCACCCAAGTTTCTGCTGAAACTTACTCAAACTAAGATGGAATTTCCAATTCCACAACATGTTAATCAAGGCAAAGAAAACACCTCAGTAAAAGCCCGCAACATTCTTCCAGAATTCAGGGGGAAAAATTAAAACTGATTAAGATAAACTAATCAGGATAATTCCATTTCACAATTATGGAGGCCATATCAGGTGAAGGTTGTTTCACTTTTCCCATCTCCAAGTTATCATAAATAAGTAAACACATCTTATACTTTAACCTTTAAGGTTTAATAAAGCCAAAAACCTCATTTAGCCCAGCAGAATATTTTAATAGAAAATATGAGAATACTATTGACAGGGAAAAAAATAGCTTTGAAGCAAGCATTTGTTTTGCCTTTAGCATTTCCTTCAAGACTGATGATCCTGTAAGAGCCACTGATATGTAACAACTATCCCTGTCTTCATATGATCTTTCACAAATACACATTTTTTGGGACCGTTTCTCTTCACTTCTTAAAGAGCAGTTCCATTAACTTAAAATGGGTTAATCATTTTATGAAAATCATGTGTTTATCAATAAATTCACAATTTCTTTCTGCTCTGAAATGTGAATAATTGCAAGCCCATAGAACACAGGAGGAAACAGAGGTACAGTGAATAAATGTGCACTTTCCTGTGGTTCAAACATTATTGCACATTTCCTCTCTAGCATCCTATTTCACTTAAGAATTTTTCAATATTTATATTTACTATTTTTATTACCAACTAACATTTCTATTTATAGAACAATTCAACATTCTTGATGCATTCAGAAACCAAATAGAAATTGATGGCATGTTGAAAAGATGGAGATTTCAGGCATATGTTAGGTCAGGTGAATCTATTTTCCCAAATAAACAAACAAAAATATCATAACTTTCCTGAATGTAACACTCACTGCAATGTTTTCTTTCTTTTTCTTTCTAGTGTAACACACTACCTCCTAAGATAACATTCACTGCAGTAGGACTATTGTGCAAACAAAAATGAACACACATTGGACTATAAAAAATTCACACGGGAATTCAGTAAGATTTATTGAACTGACCTGCTACTTTGAGAGAGGCTGAGGAACTCTACCTCTCCATCACACCACTGTGCATTCCACTGTGTAAAGTTTTGGATCTTTTTTTTTTCCTTTCTATGGAATACATGAAAACAGATCTGCAGCACCAACTCCGAGCTTTTATGTAAATTCACTGATTTCAAACGAGTACTCCAGGTGGGGCCTCACAAGAACAGAACAAAGAGGTAGAATCACGTCTCTCAGCCTGCTGGCCATGCTGCTTTTGATGCAGACGACAATACAATTGACTTCCTGGGTTGCTACCACTCATTGACAGCTCATAATCCATTTTTCATCCACCAAGTCTTCTATAGGGCTGCTCTCAATCTATTTATTCACGCTGTCTGTACTGATACTGGAGATGTTACCCTGACCCAGGTGTCAGGCCTTGCACTTGGCCCTGTTGAACTTCATGAGATTCACATGGCCCCACACCAGAAGCCTGTCAAGGTCCCTCTCGTTGCATTCTTTCTCTCAAGCATATCAGCTGGACCATTCGACTTGGTATTATCCACAAACTTGCTGAACCTGCACTCAATCCCATTGTCTGTGTCATTGATAAAGGTACTGAACAGTTCTGGTCCCAACATGCTCCCCTAAGGGACACTGCTTGTTACTGATCTCCATTTGGACTTGGAGACATTGACCAAGATTTGTTCATCCAGACAAAACCTTATCAATGTAATAATAGTCCATCTGTCAATATCTCTCCCAGTGACAAGGATGTTGTGCTGGACCATGCCAATCGCCTCATACAAGTCAAAGGTACACATGACTTGAACTTGCAGCTAAGAATAAAATTTCTGACACCAAACCAAAAAAACACCCAACCGTTTCCTCAAAACTGAAGAAATAAGATCACTTTCCACATATTTTATGTCAGTGCTTTCATTCTGCCGAATAACGCCGTAATGAGTTAAGGATGACAAACAAAACATGAAGCAAATGTTTGTCCTGAATAGAGACTCTCTCTGTCTTTGACTGGAAGCATGTTCAGTCAGTTTTAATTCCCAAATGGAACAGGAAGAGACAAAGGATGTTCACTAGACCACATAGTTGAAGTAAAGAAAGTAGTGGCGTTAAGCTGGGCTGACAAGACCGGCATAAAGAAATGTGGAGACAGTTTTCTAGGACACTGTAGCTGGTTAATTCACATCAAATTTTCTACCCTTCAGAAACTTCAATCAGGTCCCACATGTGGGAAGAACAGAAAGAGAGCAACTTGGTTAAAAATGTCACCCAAAATTTTAGCTATCAATCAAACATAAGTGCAGTCAAAAAGTTTAGCATTTTTTTCTTTAATTCTAAGCACTGATTGAATAAATAGAGATATAATTATTGGTTTAGCAACACGTATGAAAGAAGACTAATCCTAGACTTTACTGGCATTTCATTTTTCTGACACATCTGAGCCTATCTGTTGCTATTGATAAGTTTTCACTAAGTCTTTCAGAAGTTCACATCTTTGCTCTGACTACTTTGCTACACACTCCTCCCCCTTTTTCATCTCTGCTTTATTTCTTCCGCAGTACCTGTGTGATATGCTATCCTATCCTGTCTTTTGCTTTTTGCATTTCTCATCAGTGGAAAAACAAACTATTGTTTTATACTGCTGGCTCCTTCATGCTTGGAGCCTTGGCAGCACAGAAGTGATTCTCTGCCTCCCTGTAGAATTGCAACCTGTAAGCTTGGGAATTCCTTTATTGATTCACGAATTTTGAAGCACATTTGCAGTTGCAATAATTTTAAGTGTGACTCTAAAGGAAGCTCCATTAAGAGGACGTTCCTCACCTACTGAGCATTTTAAATATTCTCTTAGCATTTTTACATGTAAAATATTAGTTTGGTTTCTATCCCGAAATTTAAACATAAAGTGTTTTCGCAGATTTATATTCCCTCAGAATAAGTCAATACCCTACTTTTAACTTTCACAAATATCAGCCACAGAAAACAGATAATGAAGGGGCATTGTGGAAAAAGCAGTTCATGGCAAATTTATTATTAGAGGGACCACATTCCATCAAGCATCTTGAATTTTATGGATGCTAGTGTATTTTAAGATAAGAGATTTTTCTCACCACTGGTACTTTACATTACTACATGAGAAGAATGGCAAAATAGGGGTATTTGTTACTTGTAAAAGGAGTAAGGCTACATTGCTTACCCCTTCTTTTTACTGTCATGAAAAGTACATTTCCTAGGTTCCCCAAGACTAGTACAGACAGAACAAACATAAATGAAAACCCCACCTAAACACAGGGAAATGTTATCTGTTTTGTCTATGAAATATCCTGTCACACTATGCAAATGAGTTTGAATATGTCCAATAGCACCATTATGGTTGTTTGGATTCTATTAAGGAGCTTCAAAGTAAATTTCTGCCTTGTAATACTTTTGCATATGAGGCCTAATCACTAGGCTGGAGTTCTAACATTAGAGTTTAACTTTAATACTGAAAGATCCTCCTGAATCTTACTTCTTTCTTATCTCTTCCTTTCAACAGATCAACATGCAAAAGTTCTCTCTCTCTTTCTGCATGCATATATATATATATATATATATATATATATATATATATATTTACACATATATTGCTTATACAAATAATTACCTCCACGATACATGTCTTCCCAATAGAATCACTATGGTTTAGCCTTTGATTGCTAATTTCTTTCTACTATTTGATATTTACTGTGCTTTAGACACAGATATTTTCCTGTTGGGACACCTTAGGAGAGGTGGAAAGAGGAACACAAAAAAGAGCAGTTAAGTGAAAACTCTGAGTTACTGAAAGAATGGGAAATTATATGTTTTCTAATTATACTGGGTTCATCAGGAGAAAAAAAAAACAACTCATAGAAGTCATAATTAAAAGAAAATTTTATTGTAATTTTTGAAATAACATTGCATTATCAGAATAAAAAATGCAAAATTACATGCATCATGATCATGAGGTCCATGCTATTTCCTTTTTTTTTTAAAAGGGAGTCAGCTATGAGACATACTTGCAGCAGTCCTTATAGGATTGGCCAACAAATGTAACTCCCCTTGGAACAGGCAAGATACTCTGATATAAAAATTGCCTTAGTTTTCAACTTTTTCCAAACTAGCTAAAACCATTGACCCCCACAATTCATAGGTAAAAACATGAAGTTAAGTTGAAAGATAATTCATTTGGTTTGACTGTTTCTTCACTGACCTGAGATATTCCTCTGAACGCTTCATTCTCACCGATATTCTTTCAGTATTTCCTTGCAGAGATAAATTTTGATAAGAAGATGTGATTATAAACTGGAAGAACGTCACATACTTGCTCCAGGGTCCAGAACTGACTTTTCTTCTTCTCTGCAAGTTGAATTTTTATGTCCTTTTCTCATCAGTTTAAATCCATTATGGCAGGCAGGGCATGTTCTCCTTTGTGTACATCCTCTAAGTATCTATGTATAATACCTGCTTGTCTCAAAAAATTGAAGTAACACACACCTCTGCTTGAGATAAACTGGGTGGCTGCTGACGTGGAATAATAACTTGAAAAACAGAAGCTTCTGCTTCATGGCTGTCTCTGTTTTACTGGACTTTACAAAGAACAGTTGTTGTCTCATGTGTTTTCATTCAAACTGCTCAAGCAGCCTTAGTGTCCAGCGACTCTAGTGACAGCATGCGACTGTGGCTTACAGGAGAATGTTTGCTGACAGATACAGAATCGGCAGATGAAGAGTCCTGTAAATTAAAACAAATAACAATTTTTTTAGACAATAAAATCCCACAGCTTCTTTTTTTTTTTTCTTTTCTATTTAATATTTGCAAAGTTATATAAAAGATGCCGCTTGCTGGATACAGACAGAACTTACTTCTGAAGCCAGGAGAAGTCTTCACCAGAAAGGAGCAGGATCGTGCGCTCTGCCTGCCTAGTTCAGAGAACACAGAAGGGCAAAGAGCATCTCCAAGGTAGATGCCGAAGATGGACTTAACGCTGATGACTAACTACCCTTTAAAGAGCTTTCAAGCAGCACCACAGATTTGTGGTAAAGGCGCATTACTCTATTCTTCCACAAGATATAAACCCAAAATGATTGACTTATAGCCTACCACTTGGGATAGGCTTTTAGCAAAATCTCTGAATTTATATATTTTATTCATATTTATCATTTATAATGCATATAGCAGATGATCACTGAAACAATTTCTTCTTGATGCTTTCTTTCATAAAATACAACGTTCATCTCTCCCATTGTGTCTTCTAGGGAGAGTGAATGAGAAGCCTTGGCCTAACAACTGAATAGTAACTCCAGTAGTATTAAGGTAAAAAAGTAACATCACCCATTAGAAATAGGTGATAGAACTAGTACCAACAGCAAAATCATACTGCTGGATGGATTGTCACAAAAATAGTACTTGTTTCTTTTGCCCCAGGCCTGCCTAGGCTCAGTTTTCAAGACATAACAATTATTTTCTTGTTCAAAAGGCACTCATGTCTTCTAAGGACAAAATCATATACTACTTCTTTTGATGAAACAACGTGCTACAAGTTCCCCTCTTTGGATAGAAAAGTTTCCTAAACATAGTTCATATTCCCCAAGTTCTTTTGTACTAGTCAAGTTATTGATGCCGGTTGAACTCACTATCATTGAACACCCCTATCCAAGTACTTCAAATCGAGAGAGGTTATGTTTGATTTGTTTGCCTGGTGTAGCCTTCAAGGTAAACTCAGGACCTACAATGGCAGCTAAGTTCAAGGCAGCAGTGAATCACTGCTTAAGACTCTGATTTGCTAACGTGAATTAAAGTGGGCATGATATCAAATGTATAACCATATCAGCAATGTATTTTATCCCTTGTATCAGTGAAATGTAGATGGGGCAAGTAGAAATGTTGGCATGTTCTCTCTCCCATGCAAAGTCCTTACACCACTGCTTCTGAATTAACTAGTAAAGTTCAGTAAAAACTCTAATTCTTGATCCTCTTTAGCACATGTTGAATTACTGAATTCTTATTTTAAGCTCAGCAGAAAAATGTTGATGTAAGAATATTGGTGGAGCAGCAGGGAATTCATGCATGAATCTTGAAAACAAAAATCACAACAGTGTGTTCTGTTCTCTTTCTCTCTCCATCTTATTTTTAAACATAATGTTGATGGCACACATTCATGATAAAGCAATATTATGTCAGCAGTTTGTAAGTGAACTTAGAGCAATGAATTATAGTAACATGGCTTGAAATCAGCCTCATAAGAAATCAAAGCAACCACTTATTCTCACAGTCACACAAGCTAAAAATAAGGATGAAAAGAAGGCTAATATTTACCTAGAATACCAAAGTAGGTGGTTAAGAAATTATGTGAAATAGTTCTAAAAAGACTAATAATAAGACTTTTCTTTTAAGATTTGACATGTAATGTTTAATTATCCTGTATGAAAATTTAGAGCTAAAATGTGTATGGAAATACAGTTCTAAATTGAGTCACTTATCAGTACGCAGGAACAGCACATCACAGGCCCCATAATTTTTGAATTTGTCTACCTGAATCATTCACTTGAAAATTATCTGGCTTCTTTTAAATATCATGGTACAAAGCAATTGAAAAATGTTAATTTCACCAAAGACTTTCACAACTGTTATACACTTTGTTAAAACTGCTTGAGCTGTCTGTAAATAAAATATTCTCCTTCGAGTCAGCCTAAATGTTAAAAGTCAAGATTGCAACTTAGTTGAGCAATACACACTATGTTGAATTCTGGGCCATCCAAGTTCAAGAAGGCTGTCCAAAGATCAGAGTTCAGGGAAGGGTTAGCAAAATACTAAGAAGACCTAAGATCAGAAACCGAGAGCTCATTTATTCTGACAAAGAGTTTAGGAGATAGTCACAACACCCTACTTGAGCAGCAGTTACAAAAATGACACTTGCCCCAAGTAATAGCAAGCTGTATTACAATGCTCAACAGTCACCTGCACTTTCACATCACACTTTAGGAAGACCTTTTCCACTCGGGCAGTAGTGTATGACTGGAACGTCCAAGCAAGAGACATTGTGAAATCTCAGCCTTTCCATGACTCAGGTGGAGAAAAAACACAAGGAGGTGGTGCAGTGTTTGGAAGTGCTGCTTTGACAGGGCAGGGAGACTGAGGGACTCCAACCAGCATTTGTATGGTTATATGAGGTATGCTCACTCAGTTTGTTTATTACTGGACCTCCACTGCACATGTCTAAACTTATAAAAAGCAGGAAATAAATCTCTGGTGTCATTTGTGTGTTTTTTAATATCCAAATTCAGACAATAGCACAAACTACTAAGGCCAAGGAAAAGTGAAAACCCTTGCAGATCCACAAACCGAAAACAATAGGAATATGGACATTTCTTCCTAATGCCATGTAATTTATTAAAGTGTCAGCCCTTTAAACCTATATTAACTATTCTTTTTTGACACTAGCCAGCCAAAGAAACTGCAGATCCTTACTATAGAGGATTGATGGCAGACAGCATTCAAAAGGAGAAAGAAGTCATGCATATCTGAAATACAGATTGATATAAATAATCTAATTTCATTATTATAAATATTTTGTCAACCTTGAGAAGAGTTTTTATTATCTATTATTTAACTAATAATATCTAAACCAGTAATTGTAATTACATTGTTTACAGTTTCCCCTTGTTAAATAACTTGGAGCTATTAAGACAAGAAGCCTATGTCCCCTGCTGGATAAACTTCCTCTTAAAATAGACATATGTTTGAAAAGAGTATTCATACAATCTGTATCTTTACTTCCATATTGCAACAATTTTGCACCTGTTTCCTCTGTCTGCTTAAATTAAATAGGGGCTTAGCTATACATTTTGAATTATTAATTTGAATGATAAACATTAAATTAATAGTCTGAAAAGTCAGCTCTTTGCTTTTCAAGAAAAAGCAACTGTGGATTTTAGCCTCAATTTTTCAGTAGATAAAGAAGCTGCATATCTGCAAAAATTGGTAAGAAAATTAATTGAAGAAAATGTTCCTGCAACTTTGAAAAGACATGCTATTTCACTATTTCAATCATGTATATTTAGTTGACACATGTTCCTGTGACTTTGAATTTGTGCACTATTTCACTTCATTCTCTTTTCAGTTAAAGGGTTATAAAGGAGCAAACACTGATTAATTGTGCTACAGGGCATAAGCTTGATTTAAGCTGGAAATTATTGATGTGAAACATGTTGGTGAATATGAAACATTTTGTCTTCTTTATTAATCAAGAAGTTCTGTAATTTTACAATTGTAGCAA
Organism: Grallaria varia; assembly: GCA_013396735.1. NCBI lineage: Eukaryota > Metazoa > Chordata > Aves > Passeriformes > Formicariidae > Grallaria > Grallaria varia. The sequence goes on from VWZG01010604.1 coordinate 21,422, forward strand.
TTAAACTTTTTTTTATTTAGAAATTGATTTTGAATTTTTAACTATAGCAGTTTGTTGTCTGTACAATATAAAGAGTACCACGGAGTGTACGAATAGAGTTGTGACAATTAAAAGGATGAAAGTATTATTCTGACACTCAAGGAAAACGAAAGGAATTCCTTGAAAAGGATGAGAAAGAAAAAGTTATGATATCAAGTACCTTGAAAAGATACTTGCAGCTGAACCAAAACATGAAAAACAGTCATATCTTATCAATCAGCTGAAGAATCACAGAACCACAAAATGGTTGAGGTCAAAAGGGAGCTTTAGAGGTCATCTGGTCCAACCCTCTTGCTCAAGACCAGCCACCCAGAGAGAGTTGCCCAGAATCACGGTCCGCTGGCTTTGGAACACCTGCAAGGATAGAGACTCCACAAATTCCCTGGGCAGCCTATGCCAGTGCTCAGTCACACCTACATTTAAAAAACGTTTTCTGATGTTCAGAGAGAACCGCATTTCAGTTTGTGCCCATTGCCTCTGGCCCTGCCACTGGGCACCACTGAGAAGAGCCTGGTTCCATCCTCTTTGCACCCTCCTTTCAAGTATTTATATATATTAGCATCTCACTGAGCCTTCTCTTCCCAGGCTGAACAGTGCCGTCTCTTTCAGCCTTGCCTCATGGGAGAGATGCTCTAGTCCTTAATCACCTTCCTGATTCTTTGCTGGAGTCTCTCCATTATGTCTATCTCTTTCGTGCAGTGGGTGCTCAGAACTGGACACAACACTCCAGGTGTGGCCTCACCACAACTGAGCAGAGGGAAAAGATCACCTCCCTTGACCTGCTGGCAATACTTTGTCTAAAGCAGCCTAGGACACCGTTAGCCCTCTTTGCAGAAAGGGCATTTTGCTGACTCATGTTCGACTTGGTGTCCCAGAGGACCCCTGAGTCCTTTTCTCCAAAACTGAAGACTTTAAGTCAAAGGGCACAGATAGGCCAGGATTTTAGGGGACTCTGTATGACTCTAGGTGAAGTTGGCCACTTGGTAGCTTTAACAGTACTCTTATTCTTTAAAGCTCTAATATAATTTTTTCTGTTAAGGTTGCTCTCTGTGCTAAAATGAGAGCCAATATCCATCTCATATTTTCCTATCAGTTAAAGGCATGTGATAACTAATTTTCCATCTCACCAGTTACTCTCAAGATATAGTTTTTTCATCAAATTCAGCAAAACAAAAGAGTCTATTGACATTTCATGTTTCCTGAGATAGACCCTAAAAATGGAGCGCACACCTCATTTCCCACAATTTCTCCAAAAAGAGAAGAAAGACACACAGTAATGTGGAGAATAAAAACGTGAGAAAAGAGGTGGATTTGAATAATCATCTCCATCTGACACTGTTTTTTGTTCTTTTATTTTGAAAGAAGCTTAACTGGTTGTGCATCATCTTTGGTCTCCTGTTGTACATCTTGCTCGTTTCTTCACATTTCTTTTTTTAGGTTTGCTCATTTTGTATTTTCTTTAGCAGGTTGGAAACTCATCTCTCAAACACCTCTTCCTGCAGATCTCCCCCAATGTGCTTCCTTTCAAGTCCCCAGAGCCCACAATACATTTTATCCCACAACAAAACAAGAACAAAATGTTACTGGTCTGTGGTTTTACAGCCAATTTGCTATAATCACTTTCCTTTGTATTATGTAACAGAAAGTACAGTACATCATCTTCAAGAACAGGGAGGCTTCATCTCAACTATTTTTAACAGATTTCTGTTTGTGCTCGCTTTCCGACTTCTTTTCTGCAACTCCCCTGCTATCTTCCTCACACACCAAGTGCCTGGTTTAACAATAAACACTGAAATTCCGACCCTTGTGGTCAACATCAATTGAGGAAATGAATTGTTGAGTCTGGATAGGTAAGATTTTTTACATTTGTTAGAGACGAAAAAATATATGTAACCTGATGCACAGCATGCAATACATAAAATACTGAAGTACTTTAAGGTTGCATATTTTATTTTCCACTGAATGATATGCTAAAATTTTATTCTTTTTAGCTCTCTTGAGCTAAAAACTCCACATTTTCCCATTTAAAAAATTGATAAAACATTGAGTAAATGGAAAAAAAAAAGTATGTATACTGCCCTGCCATTTGAATAGTATTGATAAATGTAAACATAGTTCTCAAGTGGAAAAAAGTTCCATAACTTAGAAAAGTATATGTGAAAGCTTTTTGAGAGAAACAGGCTTCATATGGCCTACTTTCTCAGAGAAATAGGGTTTTTTCTTCCTCTGAGGAAATTTTCTTTCCCTTGCACTTTCATTTCACTGGAATTATTGAGTAAATTTTTCCCTCCTCTCATCTTTGTTTCTTGTATAGTTTTCGTGATCAATTGTCACCCATCAAGAAACCTAACTATATTCTGATCTTAGTCCTCAGTTGCTTTATTCTTTGCAACATCTTCATCGATGTCAACTCATGTTTTTAACTAGCAAGGTTACAAGGGAGCTAATGGATTCAGAGAAAACCCACCCCAGAAGTTTATCTTAGGAGGCAAACTTATTTAAATCTCTAAGGGTGTTTGGGTTTTTTGGAGGTTCTTTTTGTTTGTTGGGTTTTTTTCTAGAAAGGCAAGTCATACAGCTTCTAAAGAAACACTGACTCATAATACAGGATTTAGGAAAGGACAGGGAGTTTTTCTTTATGAGGTTGCTAGGGTCACATTTATTACTGGATATAATTGTTGAATAATGCTTGAATTACAGTGAGCACATGCAGCTGGAAAACTAGAAACTGATTCTAGAAGGCTGAAAAACCTAAATGACAGGCACCAAGTAGACTGTGCATGGTTTTAATTTTTATCTCAAATGTGATATTTGGAAAAATAAAGCATTTTCTTATTACTCCAGTATTTTTACTGCTTCTATTTCTGATTCTTCCAGCCCTCTTCATGCCTTCAATGTCAACCAACAGTGGGTAAAACTGGAGAAAGATACTAAAAGTGGATTTTCTTTGTCAAGCAAAGTTGGTAAATGACTTACTAAGCTCACTCAGAAGAAGTCTGAACAATATGTTAAGTGCCCACTGAAGATAGAATACTGCTTTGATTGGAACAATAAGTTTATCCAACATACATTACTGAAAGCACCTTTCAATGCTCAATAAACCACAAATGAAAAGCATGCAGAATTTTATATGCCATGGCAACTAGTGCTTACCATTGTAAAAGTGAAAGAAAATCAAGTCCAATAATTTAAAACTACAGATGTGACATAGGGTTAAGAAAAATTTAAAATAAATAATTTAACATTCAGTTCTTCTACCTGACAGCCACACATTATTCCAGCCACAGGTACCATGAAACATGACAACTGCCTTTAATTCTATTCCATTTGTGTCATTTTTCCAGTATCCCATTTTCAAACTCCTTCCTTTGCAACTTAGCACATGCAGATCACTATATTAAACTTCTACTGGTAGCCTGAATTTGGGACATGGGAGGAAGGGTGGTTGAAAAAGTTTAGTTTTATAAGTTTGGTATACAAAGTGTTGAAAATTTGGGTGTCTAGAAGGAGAAAATTATATCTGGGTTACCAGAAGATGTTAGTAATGGGTGGAAAATAGATATTATGGTCCTTTTGGGTGATGTACATTTCACTGAACATGAGTTACCTGCAAAGTAGGTTTGTACATTGGGAAGGGATGCATTACCTTTTCTAAGTGTCTGCTCCTCTGAAATGACCTACTACACTGTAATTTTCTCAAGTTAGGCAACATAGGTCCTGTCTTCACTTGCTCTTCACAAATTTTCTTAGCTTTCCAGAAAATGCATTATGTATGCATGTACAGTAAGTTTTCTGTGTCAAGCACTTTTGGGTCTTAGTCTATTCTAGATTTTTTTATTTGGAAAAATAATGTCAACTTGCACTTGAAGCTGTTTATATGCAGCTCCAGTAAAGCCATATTTTCCCCTTCTGGAGGCAAATAATATACTTTCAAAAAGTGCTAATTGCTGTAAGAGTGTCGTTGAAAATATGACAGTCTATATTTATACTCAAATGCCATGTTTGCAGTTTGACTTTTTTTTTAATTTATATTCTTAGAACTAAGAGCATTCTCCCTTTTCCTTCCTCCCCCACATACACTTGCCCAGAACTAATAAGAAATGAATAAGCTTACTGAAATGCAATATAAACGTCTTCACACTTTATATCCCATTCTTTCAGCTGATATCAAGACAAGGCTAAATGTCTTTAGAGCATGGAGCTTTAATATACAATCATCTAGAACAGCTTTACTGCAAATGCTACAGAAAGTGACTGTCAAATTTACTAGATACTAAACTTCTCATAGTTTTCACCTATATGCTTCACTTGTGCATTGCTCTGGTCTAGAAATTTATGACCAAAGGCTGTTGTGGTTCCAGAATGGGACTGGTGTAATGCTGGAACATGTACATACTCCACTGAGCTGAGTCCTGCTCTCAGAGATTAAACGGAGCATGTAGGAAAAACAAAGGTTTTATGTTATTGGTCTTGGCACTTGGTATAATAAGATGCAATATGGCAAGATGGCAGCATTGGAAAGGGTTCATGAGTCAGAGCAGATATTGAGCAAAAATTGAGCAATATTGCAATATGACTATTCTTACATCATATATCGTAAATGTCATAATTATCTCAAAACAATGATGTGTAACTAGGATGTATATAGGGTTAAAACCAGTACCAGTGCTTATGCAAGTTTGTTGCTGGTCTGCATTGGTGGTATCATAACTTAAATCTGCACCCTGCACAGACTCAATAAATTCTGACACGGTATCCCCTCAGATAGAACATTATCTAGTAATGTACTCATTACATATAATGTATATTCAGCCTTTTACATGTATATCAACAGTAGCTGCAAGGAACAGACTTATTTATTTATTTATGCCAGAAACCATTGAAACAATGATGAAATGGGAAATGACATAGACTTCCTACTAGGTGGCCTCCTTGCCTTCGAATATCATGAACAAGCCTGGACTAAGTGGCCTTTCATAAAAAATACTGTGGTCCAAAGTGGGAGTTTGGAGAAATCCCTGATATTCTTTTTGAGTTATGGTCACAGCAGCTAAACTTGGAGAACCAGCCTTCCATATTCAAAACATAGGCTGTGAAATGAACAGTTGTGGGCTGTGCATCACCTCATTAGGAGGGCAGCACTTCAACAAGAAGTTGTCCAAAGTTAATTTCAGTTGGGATACAAATCAAATTTCAACAACAGTTGTCAGCCAGAAAAGCAGTCACACAGTGCGAAAACTCAGTCCGGCTCAGATACTAACACTGTGTAATTTCATACAATATGCTAATGAATGCTGACTCGGGTCTAACCTATGCATAACAACACAGACAACAGACTGAGAGGAGCTCACTATAGGCATAGACATCCATAATTCTACTGCTGGTCCTGCCAGACCTCTGGAAAGCTGAGACAATTGCTTCTACTGCTGCCAAAACAGTCAAGAGTGTGTGTTAGATGTTATTCTGAACCAACAAGAACATGGTTCTCACATCCCCATTACCCACAGTAATTTGCAAGACTATTTCTCCCACTCAACTGCACCTTTTAGCTGATCATCTTTGCCTCTCACAGGAATATATGTAATATTCTCACAGGAATATCAGAGCCGGAAATAGACTCTTGTATATTATAATAGTATATTTAAAAGCTGTTTGTGCAGTGCATATATAAATGGAGCAAAGATTACCATACTTATATCAAAGTGTTATTTTTGCTCCACTGCTTTAAAGTTTATGGCCAATGTGTAAAGAAAATGAAAGCAATTCTGCATGTTGCTCCCATCTTGTTCATGCAAAACTCCAAATTAGTTCAAAGGGACTTTATGAAGTAGCAAGATGACCCAATTCTTCACTTCTGCACTCCCTGCATTCATGCACAGTTGCATAGTAAAAAGCTTCTGTAAGATTAGAATTCACTATGGACAAAGCAAAATACTACAAAACTTACAAAGCTACAACTGGTGTGATGGTCTTAAATTATTCTACAATCTCATGAATAGTGATGTAGGAAATGAAGGATAAAATTCATGCTTTGCTAATATACTTAGATTTATTTTTCCCATTGGCTTGTAAGTTTCATTTATTAACTTCTTTTCTCACCATAACTGCTGTGACGATTAATGGATATGGATACATAAATTTTCTGGAGAAGGGAATGGAAAGGAGAATAGAATATACTAATGGACCATACCCAGTCACAAAAAATTTTGAAAAATCTAATTTTCTGTTCAAGAAGAGAGATGTTAAGAGAATAGAAATAAGTGACTGAAATGATGGCAGCAATCAGGAAAGCAAAAAATATGTAAAAAAAGAGATTCCTACAAAAAAAAAAAAAAA
>VWZG01010604.1:27838-74899 GCA_013396735.1 Grallaria varia
GGTACTGCAAGACAGGCTTTTCAAGACATTTGTGAAGAAAGGTTAAGTCTTAGGAGAACTTCAGCCACTGACAAAATAGTTCCTCTCTATAAAAACTGACAGCCTACAATAAAGGTGGTGAGTTTCCAATCACATTATGGATGGAAGTCAGTGAAGTGAGAAAAAGTATTACAGTCCTCCTACCTTAAACTGACTCAACCAAGTCACCTACTATATTACTCCCTCACTATTAAAAGTTAGAATCTGCATACAATGAACAGTGAACACATGAATTATTCATACAGCTATATTTTTTTACTTTTGAGTTGTTCCACTATTTTTCCTGGGCTGCTGCCCTAGATTCACAATTTCCAGTCACCAGTGTTCAGACTTTACCAAAGGAAGAGAATAACAAAGATAGCATGATTTAAAGCCTTGTCTTAGTGAGTGGAATTGAGGTAAAAACATGGCAGTAGTTTAAATCGTCCCAAAACCTTCCTTTTTTAGCACTGAATGAATATGAAAACAATAAATCACTTAATATGAATGAGATTGCACTTTTACATTAGCTTATATAAGACAATTATGTTTTTATAGACAAAGATGTGTCTTTTGGGTTGCTGACCATGAACAGGAAGGAAAAATGTGGGACGAATAATGCAAAGGCATTCATGAAATTAATGTCAGCATTTTTTTAAACACACACAAAAGCACTAAAAAATCCCACAACTCATCCAGGCATGGCTCTTATCTGAAAACAGGAGATACTTAGACTCAAAATTTAAGTCTACCAAAGTATTTTCCAGAAAGATGTGCAAATAGTGGGATTATGCATAACCATAAAAAATCACAATATAAAATGCTTCTCAGTAAGTGTAGCTGAAGAAAGTTCTGTGCAGTGTACAAATTTAATAATTAAATTACTCTCAAAAGGGTTTGAATTGATTTCACACTCTGCCTCTAATACTTTTATATTTGTATATATGCTTTTCTGTCAATATCTTCCAAAGTGAGTTCATTAAGAAACCCACTCCGGAAGCAGTTGTAGAGCATCTCATAAAGAAAAAAAACCAAAAAACAAACAAACAAACAAAAAAATCAGACTAAAAAATTGAAGTCTACTCCTTATACAGGGGAGGGAAGAAAGTGAAATGTCTCTGAAAGTTATTACCATGCAGAACAAGCTTTTTCACACAGCAACAGGGCGTTCTCAAACTACTGAACGGTTTAAATGAAATCTCTTTCTGACACTAGCTTTTCCCAGCTCTTAAATGTGTTGTTAGCTAAAAGCTTGATCCCAACACAGCAAGGTGCAGTTCATGACAGGGTAAATGGAATGTTAGACACATTCTCAGCTAATTGCTGTGAAATTACTGATGTTGCAGCAGCATGACACATGAAAAATAAAAGAATAAAAGAAAATCACTGTCTGGCCATATGAGTGGGCAAGTTCATCTCCTCCTGCATTATTGGTACTGCAAAATCACTATCACCTAAAGAGTACAGAAGGACTTTAATCAGATGTTCTGATTCATACAGAAGAAACAAACTTAATACTGGAGTTAACATGACACCGGACTATCTCTTCTAAAGCTTTTAAAAAATGGAAATAATGAAATGAAAAAGAAGTAATTTCCAATTTCTTATTAGAAATGTTCTTTTTCTCATTACATTGCACTAGGAAATTTGGAAAATTAAGTATGTCCTCTCTTCAGATATTGTCATGTATTATTACACATAATAGCTTTCTCCCCTTGACATTCTAATGTAAGATGTATCAGGCACAAGATTAATCAAATACCAATCTGATGCCAAAATCAGAGAATAATTCAGTATTTTCTCTCTGGTATAAATCAAGTCCTCTGAATTAATCTTACCCCCAACGAATCACCTGCTTTCGTAATGTTTTTTGGGACCTTTTTTCCTTTCCATCTGTTTGATATTAAAATTCCTGGAGCCTTTCATTGAGAGTCTTGAGCCAGGGCCCTAATCCAACACATCTGCCACCTTCTTTGTAGAGGCTATTCCTGTCCCTATTAACAATGGATGAAACAATATCAATACTGACTTCTTCTATTTATGATAGCTTTAAAGTTCTGTGACAGTTGCACTGTGGTATTATCTCTAATCTTTACTACCTGTGCCCAAACAAGCCCTGGTGGTGTGTATTACAGGGAGCAGGTTCACTGAGCATGCACTGATAAACAATTACATTATAGCCATACTTGGAACAGCTTGAGATAAAGCCCTTCAGACCTCCCAGCACAGTGTAGACAATTAAATACATAAAAATTAGTTTTCTTTCCTGCTGTATTTGCTGCATATACAGTGTCAGAGACAGTACACAAGGTAGTTTTTCCTCTATTTTTTATTCCCCTAAAGAAATAAAGGAGATAGAGCAAGAAAACTGAAGTAGGTAGAAAGGCAAGCAAAGTTCACATTTTTTGAGAGTGACAGAAAATAATTCAAAACATACAAAACAGTATGAAAGCAACGTGGATAGAGGCTACGAGGTCTGAACTACCGATGTCCCTTGACACCCAGCTGGTTTCACGGCAGTGCTGAGAATTTGTGACATGTATTGGCTCTGGGTCTGGTAAGTCTTCCAGCCATCCTGTCATGTTTACTGAGCGCACTCATGTGTGCAAGGTCTTCCAGAAACAGATCCAGGCAGGTGATATAGAAGAAATGTGTCATGAAGTAGCACATCCTAGCAGGGCCAATCTTGACTTAAGTCATATTTTCACTTTCTTCAGTATACGAGTTAAACCAATATTTATCTCTCTCTTAGCTGCACCTGATGTGTTTTCCCCAGCTTTCCACTCAACACTTGAATACAGAAAAAGGCACAGCTCTAAACCCGGTATTATGACACTTCTTGTAATAGCTATTTATAAAAGAAAAAACTACTTTTATTTTTTTTTCCAACTCATTTTTATTCACTTTCTAAAATTTAAAAATGAAAATAGTAATTTATCTGAAAACAGCTGGATATAATGGTGTGTTGGATAGGAGCTGTCAGTCCAGTGAGCCATGTGCTACTGTAATACTTGTAAAGAATAGCAGTAAAACTCTAAGACATTCAATCACAGTCTTAAAATATTCTATTTTGAAAAATTAGTGCTACATACGTCAGTTTTAATCCAGCAAAGCTACACCTGTTTAAATGTTGTAACATTCTATAAATATTAATGTTTATTTATTTTACTGAATCATAGAAAAGTATTTTTAGGTAAAGCCTTTGGTATGAGAGACATAACAGAGCTAACGTCATGCTTATATCTTTGGGGCTTTGTCTTTCAAAAGAAACAAAATATAACCCCAAATTTAAATCAGCATTGTAGATTTAGATTCTGAAATCTGGGAAATCCATAAAAGTGCTATTTCCCTGAAAAAGAACTGAAATAGAGATGAAAAAATCAGATGAAATTCCAAAATCATGGTCTTTAATTTTGACTTACTGACCATTTCATAGTTCATCCTTTTTTCATTTGCAAGAATATTTCACAGAACTTCCATAGCAATTATGAAAGACAGAAAATATTCATAAAAGCTATTTAGTTTATACTAAAATAAATATATTTGGTTTTTGCAACTGAAGCAGTTCCTTTTTTAAACAAAATCTACTGATGTCGGCCTATTAACAAGAAAATATAGTTCGGCATTTATCATTTACAAGACTTATGTTTGTGCATTTCACATAATAACAAATTGCTTGCTTGCTTGCAATTTAAATTTGACCTCTTTAAGAAACCTGTATGCTTTTTTTTCATAAGAGTTCAAACAATATCACCATGCACAATCTTTTCTCTGCTTAACAGTCTCTGAACAAAGCTGAATTCTCAACTAATTTTCTGAAGTTTATTTGCCTAATCATTTCACAACATTGTAATCTCTATGAAGAAAATAAAGTTGACTAGACAGCATTTTGATGCATCACAAGACCGAAATAGTTGTAATCAGGAAGAAACACAACTGTGGCACAGCATGCGCAGACAATTTTTTTTTTTTCTGTGTCAGATATGAATAGAAAATGAAAACCCACTCTTCTTTAAAAAAAACCCAAAAAACACCAACAACAAAAAAACCCAAACCAAACCAAACAACAGAAAAAGGGGGGGAGAACATTATATCAAAAGATTCCAAAGGTTTCAAGTTTGCATACAAAATACTTTTTGTTAAATTGGGTATTTCTGACCAGCTTTAGTACTGATGGAAACATACACACAGATTCCTAGTGAACAGGTCACCACAACTACTTATAAATAAAGATGTATGGATACACATATAACTGCATATTCCTGGTGAGAGGATATTTAGACCATTCTTATCAGAGGACCTCAGCTGGTTTTGGGCATAGAGAAAATTAAATACCTGCTCAGGCTAGAAAATACGCATCACACAGATATGTTACTTCACACGTACACCTCATCTTGTCTGTATAAATGCACATGCATGTTCACAGATGCAAGCGCTTATACACATGTTCATACTGAGAGATCTCTGGATATTGATGAGCCACATTGCCATGGTTAAATATCTAATCCTGTCTTCAGTGACCAAGTACAAATATTTTTGTCACCAAGGGGTAATGATTTTGAACTAAAAGAAGGTAGATTAAGACTAGATATAAAGAAGAAACTATAATGATGAAAAGGGTGAACACTGGCACATGTTGCCCACAGAGGTGATGCCCCTCCCCTGGAAACATTTAAGGTCAGGTTGGACGGGGCTCTGGGCAACCTGATGTAGTTGAAGATGCCTCTGCTCATTTTGGGGAAGGGATTGGGGGGGCAGGCAAGAACTAAATGACCTGTAAAGGTCCCATCCAATCCAAATGGTTCTGATTCTATGACCACTTGGTGGGTACACGCTAAATAGTCCACTGCTGGTACCTAAGACCTATCAGGTCCACTCACTGCAATCCAGGAGGGTAGGAAAGAGGCAATCAAGTCTGCAGCCAAAAGAAGGCTCCTTTTAATTTCTCCCCCCTCCTATCTACCCAAATTGCATGTTGAAATGAAATATGATAGTCTTGAACAACAAATGTCCTAATAGTAGGTTAATCAAACTGCCAAAGGTCAATCAAATGCCAAATAAATAGTAAGCAGTCTAGAAAAATTAGTTCCTCTGCAATAAAAAACCCAAAAAAAACCCCCCCAACTAACCAAATTAAAAAAAAAAAAATACTTAAAATTACTAGAGCTAGCAGTATTTTATTTATCTCCTTTAGAGGTGTCAAATGAAACCTCAGATCAAATCTAATTTAAACATACCTTTACTGTACACTAATTCATTCACAAAAGATAGTCTTGATGCCTAATTGAGCACTTTCTATAAAGTTAGAACAAAAAATGTCTAAAATTTAATCATATTAAGAGTTGACAGTTAAACGTTCTACTTTTAAATTATTAAAAATTCATCAAACCTTGTTTCTAAACAAATATAAATGAGGAAAGAACAGACTGAAGCGATGTGACTTAGTGACTCCATTCGTTATTAAAGAAATAAATTAAATGTGAAGACTACGAGAAAGCAGAGGCCATTTCAGTATGTCAAATGTTTGGGTTTGGGGGTTTTTTCTCCTTTTTTCTTTTTCCTTTTTTTTTCTTTTTCTTTTTTTTTTTTTTTTTGGTTGTTGTTGGTTTTTTGTTTGGTTTTTTTGGGTTTTTTTTTAGATAGGGATTAATGATTCAGGCTTCTTTCTTACTTGCACAGCATTTTGTTTAAAACCAGCATATCACTGGCTAGCACCACTCCAATGTTTATATAAAATGGATCAAAGAACTATTTTATTCTGAATATAAGAGAAGCATCATTGTCAAAAAAATCCCTGCTTTCTTTTTCTAACTGTTCTCCAGATGACTTTGCAATCCTGAATTATTTACATCTTGACAAAGGCTGTGATATAATTCCAGAACTTTTACAAGAGGATCTCTCCAAAATTTTCCACCTCAGTCAATAAGACATATGATATTCCCTGAGCATAACAGCTTTCCTGCCAAAAAATAAAATATGTTTCTGCTTATTGCCAACCCACCTGACTTTACCTAAGTAAATTCCTTGCCAAGCCCATCAGCTTTTCCACCCTAAACCCTAAATACATTCATTCTTGCTCAATTTAATATGCATTCTCTTACCCGCCAATTCTTGAAACAATATTGGATGGATCTAAAATACAATAAAGTTGTACGTCTCAAGAATGGGGCAGGGGGCATTAATTATATGAATGTTGACCTTCTTATTTGAGGTATTATAAATTCAGAGAATGAGATTCCATTTGGCCTGAATGGATTTCCCCTGACTTCCAGTGAACTGTGCAGAAGAAAGGCACTGGCGTAGAAGTGCCAGTACATTGGAAATAAGAATGGTCCCCAATGGAATGCAGGGAAACAGAACCAGTAGCTACCAAAGAGACACTTTGAAGAACAGCCTCTACTGAATTCAAAGACCTGGTCTCCTCAGAAAGGACACTGTGAGAATTTCAAGTTAAAAAACCCCACCTTTACACTTGTTCAGTATATTCCAAGAACCGACAACGAAAAGAAGCTTTAGTTTGATTACTTGTGAAGCTAAAGCAAGCAATAAGTTTTTCCCTACAGCTTCTTCCCACCTACTAAGATTAAAATCTCTAAACAGACAGGAAAGACTCAAAACTCCCTTTACTTTTTCTTCTCATGGCTGCTTAGCTCAAAATCATGGAAACACTCAGAAGACTGATACTACTGCGTAGGAAGCGAGAGCAGCTAAACACAAATGGTGGAAAAATAAACTTAAGAGAGTAAGATTCTAGTACAGTCAGCTATTGCTATTAAAAAACTTGGTTACAGGCAAAGAAAAAGTTGCAGAATCAACTGGATTACTTAGCCTCACTTGTAACCTTATCTCCTATTTCTAAGTGTTGACAGAGGAGAAAACGCTGGTGCTAAGAGGGCAGAAAGAGAACAAAATGATAGTGCAAGACACACACACACACAAACAAAAAAACAAATAAAATCCAGGAGGACAAAAAGAACTCTGGAAGGCAAAAGGTGTAGAAAAGAGGGAGTATTTTATAAGGGCCAGACCTAGATACATCCCATCCCATATAAATGTAAACATGTAGTTGGGGAGCCTTGGCTGAGTAGCAAGCTCCCTGTACAGCCAATCGAAGGCAGCAGATGCCTTAAAACAGGAGTATTATTCTAGCACAAATGTACGCTGTGAGCTCCTGTCCTGAAGAGTCACCTCTTTTCAGTGTCTGCGCCTAGAAGTTCAGTGCACCGGCACTGCCTGAAGTGTTCCCCGCACAAATAACCCTGCTCGAAGAATTCGGCAAGAAACAAAGAGCAAACTCCATAAAATAAATAAAGTTGAGATTTTATTTCAGGAAGTTTCAAAACAGTCTGAATTTATTGATGACTTCACATCACAACTCTCCATTTCACTAGCATGAAAAATACGTAATAACTGTTTAAAATTTACCCTAAGTGGATTGGAGCCATCTACCATATCTTCAATACATTGAAGCAATTGTTAGAAGGTTTTATGTCAAATTTAGGCATAGTTTTGTTTTTAGACAGTAACACTGCAGTACAATTAACTCCTTCTGATGCTATTTTGTTAGAGAGAATATTTTACATCATTTTTCAACTACGGTAATCCAGAGAGACAAGTACTTACTGCACAGTAGATTATGAGTTGAAATTTATCTGGATATATATATATATGTACATATCCAGTCCATACACATTTCATATGACTCATCATTCATAATACTCCTACATATGATACAGGTAATCATAACTGTATTTTCCTTTCATGTCTTCTGTGGATATGAACACTTTGGCTGAAGTTCTGAATACTGAATAAATCTCTTTCTTATAGTAATGACAGATGAAAAGAAATGACCTATTTTTACAATGTGATTATTACTTTTTTGACAGAATTCATTTTTATTGCTTTCTAAGCTCCTCCAGTATCATGTGCTTTCCTCATTTCTTAATGTTCCATTTCCTGTATAGAATAGCTATAAGTGGATTAAAAGGCAAGCATTAAAGATGCAGTACATACTGCATAATCAGATGATAAAATTTCAGCAAAAACCAGGCTGATGCTCTTAGGGGCATTTTTACTCTTTGTAATGATATTTGATCTTTTCAGAAGTACCTGAACAAAACATTTAAAGGAAAACTGTGGAAATCCTTAAGAAATTTTTTTCCTTGGAAAAAGCTGCACTTTTCACAAGACTTTTCTTCATTAAGTCTGAAGGAAATTAATACACAAACAGATCATTTTCAAGGAAAGGTGATTTTCAACTGTCCTCAACATACCTTTTCTTGTAATACCGAAATTACCATAATGAATTAGTATCTTTGATCCTGTCTTTCAGTCTTGGTCAAAATCAGGTATTAGTAATTTAATAATACAGCATAAGTGAGTACGGAATAATCTATTCTTCTACATTAACTTCTCTAAGATACCTAATCAAAGCAGAATTGAAGTAGAAATTTGATAATGCTTTTAAAATATCTAACAGAATAACTTATAATATCAAAATATTTCCAAATATATTTTAAAACTGTTATTGTGTATGTTCACACACTTTCGCCTATACAAGCTGCAACAAATTTTTAATGTAATACCATGCATTATGTTAAATTTGAGGAGATACAATATGATCCTAAAGACTATACTTCACAATATACTGCTGATCTGAAAATATATTTAGTTTTATTAAGGTTAAAAAGTGATGTCCTGTCAAGTCAGGAAATATGTTCTCCGGTACGTACATATTACGGCTGTGTATATTTTTTCTCCCATACAGACTCTGCTATATTCAGTGCATGCTATGCTCACTAAGTGACTATCCGGTACTTTATTTTTCTGATGTTGCTTAATATAGAGACTTATTTATTGCATATATTTCATACCTACTTTAAATGCACAATTAGTATTTCCTTGCAGTATTTTAGAATGATTATCTGTACAGCACAGTGTTTGAAAAGACTGGTTTCTTTACACCTGCACTTATTCCATGAGGTTAGAATTTAGTGAACATCCACCTAGACAAAAAAGATGTATCGAAGCAAAAGACTTCTTTCAACATCTAATTCTTCAAAGTACTTTATGCGTATTTTAGATTATTAGGTTTGTCCCCTGGGAGGTATCAGCTAGCTGCAGTCCAGAAACTGCTACTGAGCATATGCAAACTAGGATTTTTGCCATTTGGCCAAATTGAGATGGAATTTTACAAAGGTAGAAAAATATTCCTTTCTAGCACAGACACCTCTCAACATCCCAGTGTCTATTCTTCTGTTTCAAGTCTGTGAGGTTTCAAAAATATTTACGATCCTAGCCTTTTTCTCAAAATCAAATGTAAGGAACCAGTATAAATTCAGTCAATCTGAATAAACTACCAATTTGCAGTGTTTCAGATTGCTCAGTCAACAGCTGACGTGGCTCTGAAAGTCACCTCCTGCCACTCCTACTGGTAACTTTCTATTTTTCTAAGGTAATTCTATACTAACACAAGAAAAGTAACATTATTGAGAATCAAACGAGATTTGCGCACCTCTTTCCCAGTGATCTCCTTGTCTATTTTTTAGGAGTGAAATTGCCTGGTTTAGGTACTCAGACTCCTTGGTGATTTGGTCATTTCTATGTAGTAGGGCACAATAAACCTCACTTAGTTATTTAATGTTAACCTAAATGTTGCATTCACGATGGCTGGCATCCAAACCATTGAATACCAAATTGTAGCAGAATCTGTCTGCAGTAATTAATTATTAATTAAGCAGACTGGGTCAAGAGGAAAAAAAATAAGGCAAAGAGTGATGTCAAAAGCACTGATACTCTGAAGTCTTATTATCAGCTGCAATGAACATGCAACAGTTCAGCTAATGCATATAGAGCCATATAACTTATTTATAGATCTCCATTTCCAACTAAAATGAAGGATCTGGAAATAAATCTAAAAAGATAAATACATAGTTCTAATATTTATAAACTGAACTGAGAAACTACAGAAGTTGCCTCAAAACTATTCAGGATAACCAACTCCTAACTTCTAGAATTACTTAATCACTTCAAGCATAATTAAAAACACATCATGAAATTATGGCATGCCTTTTTTTTACTTCTATAATGAGTGAAATGAAGCAACAGAATTGCTTGATGGAAACCGTTTGGTAGGTAGTGACAGTATTTAGCTTGGTTTTGGCTGCATATAGTGAAAGACTGCTTTATGTGTTATCTTTTATGCTGCCTTTTCAAGAAACCTATCTTTCTGGAAGAATATCACACATATAAATTATATCATCGAATCATAGAACCATAGAAGGGTTTGAGTTGGAAGGGACATTAAAGATCACCTCGTTCCAATCCCCCTCCCATGGGCAGGGACACCTTCCACTTGACCAAGTTGCTCAGAACTCCTTCCAAGCTGGTCTTGAACACTTCCAGGGATGGGAGTCCATAACTTCCAGTGCCTCACCACCCTCACAGCAAAGAATTTCTTCCTTATATCTAATCCAAACCTACTCTCTTTTAGTTTGAAACCATTCCCCTTTTGTGCTGTCAATACATGCTCCTGTAAAAAGTCCCTATATGTCTTGTAGACTAACCACATGTACTGGAAGGCTACAACTAGGTTAACCAAAAGATTTCTCTTTTCCAGGCTGAACAAACCCAATTCTCTCAGCCTTTCCTCATGGGAGAGGTGCTCTGGCCCTCTAATCATCTTGGTGGCCCTCCTCTGGACTTACTCCAACAGCCCAATGTCCTTCCTCTGTTGGGGACTGCAGAGCTGGACACCGGTGGACTCTCACGAGAGTGGAGTTGGGAGGCAGACTCACCTCCCTCAGCTCGCTGGCCACACTGCTTTTGACATAGCCCAGGATACAATTGTCTTTCCGGGCTGCAGGTGCACATTGCCAGGTTCTATCCAGCCTCTCACCCAGCAACACTCCCAAGTCCTTCTTGGCAGGCATGCTCTTCATCTGTTCATTCCCCAGCCTTTATTGATCCAAGAGGTTGCCATGACCTAGGTGCAGTACCTTCTACATTGTCTTGTTAAACTGCATGACAGGCCCATGGGTCCACTTGAGCTTGCCCAGGTCTCTCTGAATGGCACCCCATCCTTCAGGTGTGCCAGCAGCACCACTCAGCTTGGTGTCATCTGCAAATTTGCTGAGAGTGCACTCGACACCTTCATCTATGTAACTGATGAATATATTAAGTAACACTGGTCCCCATATAGACCTCTGAGGGACACCACTTGTCACTGATGTCCATCAGGACTTTGAGTTGTTGACCACTACCATCTGGATGTGATTGTCCTACCACTTTCTTATTCATCTAACAGTCCACTCATCAAATTAATCTCTTTCCAACTTAGAGAGAGGGATGTTGTGGAAGACTGTACAGAGACCAGTGTACACCTGTTCCTGGTAAATTATATTCTTCTGCAGTGAACCAATGACTGATTGCATAAAATTCACTGATTATGAATGAAGTAGTTTGAGAGCCAAATTATCTGCCAACAAGTAGAAACAAACTCTGTGAGATTAAAGGCAGCCCCATATTGATCACCCTGAACTAGGACTCATATTAAAACAGCAAAGCCAAGAAAAAAGTATATGATTTGTTGAAACTAATTAGTTTAGTCAGCAACATGAAAACTTCTGTGGTCAAAATCCACAGTAGTAGTAATGTGAGGGAAATTAAACTACTTCAGATGAAGTTCTACCAAGAAATACAGGCAAGTGGTGGAACCAGGTAACAGGTTAAGACTCTTGATTCCTCCACTAAGGCTTCCAAATCACAAGTGTTGCAGTAGCCTTCAATCCAATGAGGAACTGAGTATCATTTCTACAAGCCAGCTAAGAAATTATTATCCGGGTTCTTCCTCTTTTATTATTAAACATTTATGTGGATCACTATGACTATTCTTTTAGTTAATGATAGATGATCAAAATTTGATGGGTTCAGCTAATTACATCTAGTCAGACAACTCATATAAGAAAATACAAAGGGCCTACACAGAGCAAATAACACCCTGTAAGGAAGAGAAATATTTTTTGATTTAGTTCTGCATAGCTACTTCACTTGCACATTACTTCATTTGACAACTCAGTATACGGAATAACCAAGCAGTTTTGCTTCACTCAAGTACTGCATTCATATAGAGGCAAAGACGTGTCACCTTCTCATGATGTCTCATGGCAAACTGCACATACTTCAAACAATGTATATCAACAAATAGATGGTTTCATTTCACAGTGTACATTACAGGAAAATTCTTCCCTGACAGCCTATTTGTCAGTGTGTTGGATGCAGCACTGTAACACCAGACCATCTGGAGATTCCAGCAAAAAAAACCACTTAGGGTGAAATTCCTCCTTCGTATACTGCTCACTGAAAGGAGACAGAATAATGGGCTTTCTCTGCGGTTTGTCATAACATCAGAAACCAGAAATTGACTATGCTGCTTTTATTTATATTGGTTTGAAAAAAGACTGGATATGCTGCAGTGATAAAAGCAGAGGACTGAAATTAAGACTGAGTCATGACAAAACACTGCTAAGATTTACTCCTCCATTTTCACAAGGGGAGGAATGCGTATTCCATATATGTGCATTCTCAGTCTTCAAATGTCAGAACAAAAGTCAGCACACTCCTCAGATTCAAATGGCAATTTTTATCACATTTCTTCATGAAGCCATGCACACTACTGAATTATTTTGACTTATTTGCATCTAAGAACCCATGGTCACAAATGACTTATGAATACCCAGTGCTTGAAAGGGAAAACTCACTAACATGTTTATTGCTGTAATTGTCAGGTGCAGTTTTAACAACAATGTTGTCTTACGGAGAAACATAATTTTTACAATTAGACAGTGTGAATTCTGTTACATATTACTTTAGACCAGTCCGTCTAATAGACACAAAGAGAAAGAAAAGCATTTTCACAGCTTTTACTGTGATTTCGGCTTGCTTCAAAATAACATTTAATGCTATTGCTGGAGGAAGAAGTTACTTGGATTATCAACAGTTATACAAATTATACATACGTAAATGCTGCAAATGCATGAATGAAGATTGAAAGATACTCAGATATTTAGTTGGATTACAGTTAACAAGGTCCCCGGGTGGGGGGGGGGGGCGGAAATCTGGATTGATCAATGTACTTGTGAAATAATTAAACCACAAGCTCACAGTAGCCATGTCATACTGAGTTTAGTAACTAAACACTGATCAATTAAGGTTCACTCACATTTGCTGTAGCATACATTACAGCTGAGGATTACCAATTGCTGTGCTTTAGTCTGATTTGCTGCTGATTAACAGCAGAAGAAGCCAAACTTAGAGCTTTTCAAGAACAGATGGTGTTTCTTTCCTCTTCTTGCTGGTCAGAAATTCAGAGAAAATAGAGATGAAGACAAATGTAGATGGAGAAGAGAAGCTACCAAGGAGGGAAAAAAAGTTTGACAAATCCCATAAGCAGCTATAGAAACATATTATGCCCATTTTCCACTGTGGGTGTGCAAGTTTGAGGATTCACAGATGGCTTGGAATTCAGCTCCCCATCAGAGCTGAATCTGGTTCCAAGACAGTCTGAAAAAGAGGTGCTGAGTGATTGCAAAATTTTTCTTTTCCCCACTTTTACTACATGATAGTTTCCCATCTTTCCCTCCTTTTTCTCCAAATTAACACACCGTGAAGAAAGAATGAAAGTTTATCGAGGTACTGGGTTAAAATGGACAGAGACAGTATTTGCCTAGATCAGACAACGAAAAGTTGTTTTCACTGTGGGTTTCCTAAAGCCTAAGGGGACTTAAGGAGTTCTCATATCCACCCACCTACTCCTTATAAATAAAACCATGACTCACTTTTAAAAATTTGGTATCAAGTGAGTCATTTTTTTTTCTTGTACAAGCAGCTTGAGACACCTTAAAATGGTGGTCTCCATTTCTCTACAAAGAGGGCAGGAACACTTCAAAATTCCTGGAAATACAACCAAATGTAAAGTAAGGAACACTTTGCTTTCATAGAGATAAAGCAAAACTTCTCAACTGTGCTGCATAAGTGTTCAGTCAGTAGTTAGATGCTAGAGTAAGTAATTAGGTGCTAGAACACAGAGCCAGAAACAGACTTGCTGTGGTTGAGAAAGTATTGTCCATATTTATCCAAACCACAAGAATGCTGGTTTGGATCCTGGTATTTCTATATACTGACCGTATCTTCTTCTTCAAAGTCCACCAGCCTATCAGCACATCTTTTATATCTGGAGGTGCTCTATATGCAGTCCAATTGCACCAGGCTCTGTCTGCCAGGACTTGCACCTGTTGTTTTAAGTTTTAAAAAATTAAGCAGTTCATCCTCCTAGCACATCTTCCTATTGATTAATATTACGAAAGAAGTAAAAATTTTGTTTTGATCTCTGCCAGACTCACCAGTGGACCAAAGTCCCCTTGTGCACTGACTTACTGCATGATTTTTATTCTCTGTGGTGACCCTCTTGAAATTTCATCAATACAGTTCAGACTCTCAAACTATCAGTGAAAACCAACTGCAACAGCCTTGCTGAGCCCTTACTTGCTTCTGTCACAGAGTTCGTGAGGGCTCTCAAGAATGGGAAAGCCAAAGGTGCACTTGTGCCCTGCTTCAACACAGACAAATCCTCCATGTCCTATCAGATGCCTGCATTTAGTTTTCCTGTAAAGACAGTGGTTTAACTCTGTTTCTCACCACAGAAAAGGCAACTACATTTAGATTTAGTCTATTTAGAAAACTGATGGGGATTTCATAACAAGAGAAAGGCAAGACTGCTTTGAAGAGTGTCTTGAAAGATTTAAAACACTTCCAAGGCTAAGATAGCTGCAAGGAAGATCTCTCTGTGGTCTGCTAAGTTTCCAGTAGAACTCTCCTGGGGTACATACTAAAATGCCTCCTATTTCACGGGGCTGATGCAGTCATGTAAGTGGTGCGTAAATGTTTGGATGTGCCAGACACTGAAAAAAGGACTGTTAACTGGAATCTTAATAATGTCTGTAGGTTACACTACCAATAAATAAATAATGGCTAAAAGTTTAATAAATAAACATCTAAAAAAATGGAAAATATAAAATGGCACAAAATTAAAGTTTAGAATGCAGAAATTATAGACAGATTCTGTCTACACATGCTGCTGTTTGGACTGCAGAAAAATGTTGCTTCCACAAACCTTTACTTCACTGAAATCACTGTGGGCATGAAACAAGACAGAAACACTTATTCTCCTTCATTGTTCTTAATGAACTGCTGAGGAACAAATTTAGCAGAGGGGAGAGTTAAACTGAGGCTTTCATTTTCTGAAATGAAACTATTATGTTAACAATTATTCCCTCCCTATACATGCTATTACATATTTCAGAACTCTTAATAATTTTGTGCAGCAATGAAGCAGTAATTTACCAACTGAATCTCTCTGCAAAATGCTGTGTTTGAATCTTCATTCCCCTCCATTTAAAAATACTATCTCATAAAGTCTGTATTTTCAAATTGACTTAGAGAACTGCTTATTTTTTTAATGGCAAAACATTTTTCCCATTTCTGTCCATGGTTTAAAGGCAGTGTCCTCCACAAAACACACACAAAAAATGCAGAACATAACACTAAAATCTCAAAACAGCAGTCTCCACTACTCATTGCAAGTATCTTTCTTGACCTATCACACTTGTGAATACCTAGAAGGTAGTAAAACATCTCAGTCATAAATAAAAGCAGTGAGCCTATAATGCCCTACTCAAGACATGGCACATATCTTAAATAATAATTCAATCAGCATTACATAAAAGTTCTGTGAAAACTGAATTACCTTCCATCTCACAGTTGGAGATAACATCCTGTCATTTCTAATCACTGGGGAAAAAAAACATAGATGCCACAGGCCAGTTCATATTTAGTCAATTATGTTTAACTCTATAATAAGAACTGTTGAGGAGTAAACACCAATTTCTTCTTACATTTTAAGAACAATCCTTGAACTTCATGAATCTTCGAAAAGGTTGAGAATGCTATCTACTAGGTCAGGAGATAGCCCGTATCTTTTAATGTATTTACTGATGTTTTGGAGTTTTTCCCATCCTTTGAAATTACCTCTCAAATGACAGAATACATCTGTAGAGAAGCTGTTTAAAAACTCGAACATTTGAAAATCCCCAGAAGATGCATGAAACCAAAGAGCTATAAAAGTAATGGCTCAAATTATTGCTGCTACTGCTTCTTATTTGCTTACATTTATTGTAATACAAAATGCTAGAGTACTAAACTGCAATTTTCCTCCTCACACTAAAGTTATTGTCGCAAGTAGAAAGACTGTGGGTGGGACTTCAGGGTTTAAACACCTACCACAGATACCTATAATAGAGTGTGGAGGCTAACCTATTGCAGTTAATGAAACGTAGAAAACTATTCAATACCTAACCACTGTGTGTCTTCTTCAGATGGATAAGCTGAATTACTTTCTAGACTCCATTGACCACATGGGGAACTCAAACTCCCTACAGAGAGCATATTCTAACACCACCTCTCACACTCTGTTTGACTGAAAAACAAAACAAAGCAAATGGATATTAAACCACAGTCAATTCTAGAAATATAACCATNCTCCAATGATTATGACAGAAATTATGCTCCATTATGGAATGACTACAAAACCTTGTAATTATACAGTAAGTGTATCAGAGAGTAAAAACTAATTTAAAACATTAATAACATTAGAAATAGGATGACAAATATGTTGAGGTTTCATTTAACTTGGGAAGCGAAAATGTCACTCATACTGAAAGATCTGATTCTCAGAAACCGCTTTTTATCCACCACTAAAGTTTTCCTTTTTATGGGACAATTTGGGAGTTAATTCGCAGGTTTCCAGATAACATATTGTCTGGAAATTCTTTCCAAATGACCCCTCTGCATGTCTGAACCATCTTCATAAAATTCATAGCAAGTCCTAGCAGGTCAGCAGGAGTCAATTAGGAGATGTCAGGGTAACTGCTGGATATCCACACATTGGCATGTTGGCTTATGACCTGCTGTGGCCAGACTTGAAGATCTTTCCCAGGTGTTGTACAGGGTTACCAAATAGCATCTTGAGAACAGATTGAATTAATGCAACCGATGCAGAGAGGCAAATACACTTTGTTGGAGCGTCTGTGTTGAGTGTATTTACACAAAAGCACCCCAGAGTGTTAAATCCGAGGCAACCAATGCATGATGGCTTTTCAGTCAAAAATTTTTTCAAGCACAATTTTGGTATCAGTTTTGATGATATCCAGATAAATAAGGTGATTTTCCTAAAAGTAGACTTTTACTGGTGTCAATAATCAATAGGTCATGTTCACTAGTATTAAATAGTTCTTCATTACAGAGCATTAGATTCTGTATTAACTCCTACTCTGTGAGTTCCAAAGTGTTATGCTAAGTCTACTTCTGCCAACAAAGAAAAGTAACCTTAGGAAAACTACCATGACGTTTTTTATACACAGTCCAATGAGATGCTAGTACAAGTTAAACATATTTTTATTATTTATGGGCAAAAAAAAAGGTTCCTGTTTTACAAAGAATTCACACATGCTAAAATTATAATACTACAAGTCGCAATGGGTTTCTTTTTTTTCCTAAGCCAGAGGTACTTGTTTTTCAGCCTCCAAAATCCTTTCTCCAAAACTTGTAAAGTTAGTATCAGTAATTATCTCAGATGTTTCTTTTATACTTGTTAAAGAAAATACTCCTGACCACACCACATTTTGTCCAGTGTAGAGCTGGAAAATGGGTGGGAAATGTACTCTTAATTTTGGTTGGCTCAAAAATCTATAGAAAAAAATTTAGCTGTTCCCTGAACTATTTTCATTCGCTTTTTTTTTTCTCATGGGTTTCATGCTGCAGGTACATATAGTTCCCTTGTAAGCTTTTGTTTTCCAGTTTCTTCAGGTTGTTTTTTGTTATATTCTCTCCAACAACTTGGTTTCTTTCACTGAGGCCAAATATGAGAGATGAATTGCATAATTTTTCAATGATTAGAGAGACAACTATGCATCCAGCTCAGATTAGGTGCCTAATTTTTAAAGAGATGAAACAAAAAAATTACTTCACAAGGTTATTCCATACTTGGATATGGCATGAGCTGGAGTGCAGAGGAGGGGAGCAAGGGAGCGATGCTCTTAACTTCTCACACCACACAAGCACAACCCACAGCTCTGTGTGTATCTTTTTCACTGTATTGCTGAGCCCACCCTCTTATTTCACCGTTTGGTATGAAAGGACTACATTTGGCCCGTATGCTGTGACACTCAGAAAAGTGACCAGCTGGGCCTGGATTGCGCTGTCGAGCTCTTATCAGTTTGACTTTGTCCCCTCTTTTGTTATATCTCCTTCAGGAGACATCTGTCATCTGCGTATGCATAAATCCAAGGCTCAAGGTTTCTTTGTCTCTGACCTTCCCCAGCTAAAAAGCGGGGTGCATCTATATGTGGCTGTGGCAGCCTTCCAGTCCTGCAAAAAAACTGCTTTTGTGCTTCATGCTATTTAAGTCACCTGTACATTTTCAGGCTTGCTCAGCTTCACTGTCCTTTATAGCAGCTACTTTTTGTATGTTGCCTCAGGTTTCATACTAGTAAATTATTACCCTTTTGCTTTCCTTAACACAATTTAAAAAGACATCATGGCAAGTCTGAGCCTAAACATATTTCAAAGACTTACTTCTCAGAAGAAAAAACAATCAAACAAACAAAATAAATTAAAAAAACCCCACCACCAACAACAAAAACAAACAAACAAACAAAAAAAACCCCACACAAGCAGAGAACTTCATTTATACTAAAATGCAACAAGAGGAAAATTATCATAAGATAAAAGTTCTGAAGGAGTGGAAAACAGAATAATGCACACTAATCAATGACACCAATGAGGCATGCAAAATCACAATTACAACATTGTATCTGTGGGTACAATCTCTGTTTATGACTTATAACATTGAACAGGTAGTAAAACAGATGTGTTTTGTTAACCTCTAAGAGTCAAGTTCAGTTATTTAGCTGAATCCTGGGAGAAACATCTTGTCAAAATACAATTAAGACCATTATTCCCAGTTTATTGCATTTAAAAATTAAATTATTATTACATTTAAAAAGCTTACCAAAACATTTTACCATTAAACAATGTTTTTACATAGGTGAGATGCAGAATAATCGTTTGGAACATAATAATTATGGCTAAATAAAATATTTAACTATGATTACAGACTTCTCCTTTCGTTTTTGACAATGCAGTATCAGTCAGAAGGCTTCAGACAATATCAGGTCCTTATTGTGCCACACAGCACAAGCATGCAATGAAGATAAACACTGAGCAGGACTGAACTTGACTGAAAAGCACCATAAGTCTTAAATCTGCAAATCAAATACCATCAGAACTATCAGTGACAGTTCTGGAGACCATAATACTGTGTTGTATGCTGTGAAAGAATTAAACTTTAGTGAATTTAGAAAGTGCACTGTCCTTCTGGGGTGTTTTTTTTTCTCTACTGCCCATTAATAATAGATTAATAAATAAATAGATTAATAACTAAGATATTAACACATTTTTTTAAAAAAAAAAGCCCATAAGAATCCTCTACGCTAAATAGAAAGGAAACATTTCCAGAACACACTTCTAAATCACACTAGCTGTTAAAAAGGCTTTTGTAAATGCAATTTATTTGCCTAGAAACAATCAGCTTGGCAATCACTTCTGGTTTTCTATCACATTGGTTAACATAAATTTGCAAGGATCAAATAGGTTTTTGATTCTCAGAACTCCCCATCAAAATTTCAATTAAAAAGGTCAGTTCTACAAGTGGCTGAAAAACAAAGTTAAAGAAACATAAAAGTTAAATTTCTGTAATATTTCCATCAATTTTACTTTGTTGTAGCAGCCACACTGCACTGCTGGGCAGACTGAACTAAAAGAGGAAAAAAAAAAAAAAGTCAAACCAAAAGAATTTCTTAATTACACACAGTATAGGATAATTTTCCAAATAATGTCAAGTATTTTGATAACTATAAACATTTTACGCAATGTGATTGTGGCCAAGGGTTAGTTGACTTAGCAAGGCTATTTTACTTTAAAGGAGCCATTTGCACAGACTTCTCTGGGACAAAAACCAGTTTGCAAGTTTCTTGAGGATAAATCATGTGGCCTTCATCACTCCTAGTGGTGCTCTGAGCTCCCTCCATTGCCACCTTAAAGTAGGGAGTCATTTATTTGCTTTAATTTGTCACAGCTGCACAGACTTCCTTAAAATGAAATAACATATTTTTATAATCAGATGAAAACTAAGGAGAAGGCAAAGCTCAGATTTAAAATGCAGAAGCTGAATCAGTTGATAAATGGTAACACATGATTCTCAGGGGTATTAACCATCTTCAGATCCTTCACTGACACCAGTGAAAGATGCTAAGTTGAAAGAAATAACTTACAGACATGGTTTAGTGGTGAACTTGGAAGAGTTAGTTTAATGGTTGGACTTGATGATCTTAGAGATCTTTTCCAACCTTAATGGTTCTATGATGATTCTATGAAATGGATGAAGACCTCTTATTAACAGAAAGGAGAAGAATGTATCAGGCTACCAATAGCAGCATAATAAACCTTTAGTCTAAATTCTGTTACTCTTTTTCGATGTTCTGATTCCATGAAGTACTTAAAATGCTCATTCATCTTTGAAATCAATGACTTACTGGTAGATGAAATACTCTTTTGAAATTGAGTAAGTTGCACAAGTTTCTGCCACCCAAATTTATTTGGAGCTGAAGTGAAGGAGGCTGAATCTAATTCTGGGGGTGTCATCTTCATCTGCTTTAGGGTGAAGAAAATGACAGCACACCACCTGGCTTTACTCCAAAAGCA
The DNA here is from genome assembly GCA_013396735.1 of Grallaria varia. Lineage (NCBI taxonomy): Eukaryota > Metazoa > Chordata > Aves > Passeriformes > Formicariidae > Grallaria > Grallaria varia. The sequence continues at coordinate 48,731 of VWZG01010604.1, forward strand.
GCAATGGCTGCTAGCTTTTAAATGTGTACATTATGAATATGAGGGTTTGAATGATATCCAGAACTTGGGAGTAATAAAGGCATGAAAACACCCTGTGAGTTAGTCCAAGTTGTAGAGCAAGAAAAGGGAGGTATCTGAGGCACAATCTGTGTGCTTTGCCTCTAAAAGGTACTGTCTCCGTTCCACTAACAAACACAATTTCAGTAGCTATCTGTATATGTGACAGCATGAAAACTGTGACTAAATTCTCCAATTGACATGACTATATGTTCACAGTTAAAGTTACAAACAGCTAGCAGGTTTTCCACCTGCAGGACCACATCTTCAGGTCCACATTCTCAGGACAAGACATCTGATGACATGGAATATTTTTAAGAATGAGTTAAGCCCTTCTTTTGCAAAGAACAACACTGCTAGGACAGAAAGGGATGAGGACAGTATTTAAAGATTCATGTTGTGATAGTTAATACAAATATACAGAAAATAATTTGAAATCATTGCTTGGCATCATACGTACTAATGGACATGTATGGAACCAAACGATTCCACCAAAATAATATCAGAGGACTGAAATGCTAAAAGCCTGGCTATTTCATTTTTTAGCAAAACAATAAATACTCTCCAGAAGCAAACTATTATATTAACAAAAAGAAATAGTAAGAGAAAAACAAGTCACTACACCTGCACCCCCATTTAGCCAACAAAACTAATTTCTTTTAACTGTGACGGGCAGAACACCGTGTTTCCTGGAACCTGATCTATGGATATAGAGTGAACACTCAAATAAAATTACTGACAAAAACAGGACTTCAGAAGGCAGATACATAGTTACAATAATATTTTATTTTAAAAAGATTAATTCACAGAATCACAGAATATGATGATTTGGAAGGGACCCACAAGGTTCATTGAGTCCAACCCTTAGGCCTGCACAGGACCATCCACAAGAGTCACACCATGTACTTGAGAGAATCATCCAAATGCTTCTTGAACTCCTTCAGGCTGGGTGCTGTGACTACTTCCCTGGGGAGCCTGTTTCACTCTCTGAGTGAAGAATCTCTTTCTAATACCCAATCTAAACCTCTCCTGACACAACTTCAGACTATTTCTTTGAGTCCTGTCACTGGGCATCACAGGGCCTGCCCTTCCTCTTCCCCTCATAAGAAAGTTGTAACTGCAATGAGGTCTCCCCTCAGGCTCCTCTTCTCCAGGTTGAACAAACCAAGTGACTTCAGCCGCTCCTCATACGGCTTCCCCTCAAGGCTCTTCACCATTGTGTTGGCCTTCCTTTAAATGCTTCCTAAGAGCTTAATATCTTTCCTATATTGTGATGCCCAAAACTGCACACAATATCCAAGGTGAGGCCGCCCCAGTGCAGAGCAGAGCAGGACAATCCCCTCCCTTGACTGGCTGGCAATGCTTTGCCAGATGCCCTCCAGGACACTGTTGGCCCCTTGGCTGCCAGGGAACTGCTGACTCAGATTCAACTTGCCACCAACCAGGACACCCAGGTCTCCTTCCATGGCACTGCTGCCCAGCATCTCATTCCCTAGTCTGTACATACATTCAGGGTTGCTCCATCCCAGGTGCAGAATCTGGCACTTCCCCTTGTTGAACTTCATACGTTGTTCATTGCCCATCCTCTAATTTCTCTCTCTGCAGGACTTCCCTGCCTTTGAAGGAGTCAAGAGCTCCTCCCATTTTTGTGTCATCTGCAAACTTGCTTAGTGTCCCTTCCAGTCCTGTGTCCAATCCATTGATGAAGATGTTGAAGAGCACAGGGCCCAGGGCCCAGGATGGAGCCCTGTGGAACCCCACTAGTGACAGGTCACCAGTTTGATGTTGCTCCATTTATATTACCCTCTGTGCTCAACCTGTGAGCCAACTGCTCACCTAGCACATGATGTGTTTATTCCATTGTGTGCTTCATAGCTTGCATAAATAAAATTCATATTGGGTTTGTTTTGGGGTCAGAAGATTTCTAGGTCCTTTAATGATGAAATTGTAATACAGAAAAAAAAAATATTGGCCAGAAATGTTTCCCTTTTGAAGTTTAACCTTTCTCCAAGTCTAGCTTCAGAAATGCAGAAGAAAAGAAGAGGTTCCTAGCCTAAAATCAGCCTAAAAAGTCAGACTAGACTACAAAATAATTAAATCTGTTTTTCCTCCATATAGTAAAGGCAGAATAAATTATTTATAAATTTTGACTTATTTTCATATTTAGGAGAAAAAAAAAGTATCTTTAATCGTTATACATCCTTTATAGTTTATCTTGTCTATGAATTTAGCAACTTGGGTATAAGTTAGAATGCTGTTTACCCTTCTGAAATAAGGGCGTCTCCTTCAGCAGGCAGGTAGAACAGCTTTACACTCAGTGCTAAAGCAAAAAAAAAACCATGTCTTTTTGCCAACATAATTCTCCAGCACAAAATCTTCCCTGAGTAAAAACATTTATGTTATGCAGCAAGGCTGGATGGGAAAAAAGAAGATGAGCGACATTGAGAACAGTTCAGAAGCATAAGAAATTCAGCAGAAAACTGAGGTATGAAGAGGGCATTTACATCATGCTTCCAGAAGCTCAGCTGTCTATACACTCCTTGGGATTATTACTAGATAAAACTGCCAACTAGATTTTAATGCTTTCCCCTCCCATCATTCTTTTTCTATGTTCAGCAGGACTCACCTTTCACTGTTTGACATTGAGATCCACTATTTTGTACTTTCACAAGCTCTTTACAACTTTTGCTGATATTCATACTTGAAGTGAAATGCAAAGGGTAGGAAAAGCCAGGCAATTGTATTTCGAAAGTGCAATGTTCTGAACACCAACTCCATATAAGCCCCAGCATTTCCAAACTACATATTCTGAAACTATTCAGCATTTGTAAAGGCCTTTCCATTTTAAGCTTTATGAGTTATAATATCCCTGCAGGGAATCATTTGGACCCAACAATTAAAAATAACAGAGTAGAATTGGAAGTTCCTTGAGAATAGGTAAATATTATCACCCACAATCTGCAAATAAAGAAACAGATACTCAGAAGACTAAAAAGAACATTTACACTGAAATACCTAAATCTTTTTTCTCTTAAAATCTATCCTTAGGTGCTACACACATGGTTTGATTACCAGGCATGTGAAATTCCAACTCATGTCTTTGATTTCATACCAACCAACACGGTCAAACAGCTGTGCATGGGTCTGACATCACTGTTAACTGAGACGGCCCTCAGGAGACATCACTTGTTCATTCCGTGTGTCATGAACCTGACAATCAGATGAGCTGGTACAACAGCAAAAGTCATCTCTCCAGCTGGCTTGGTCCAGTGCTCAGAGTTAGGAAAGTGAACACTTTGGAAAGAGGGATCCTTTTTCTGGAATAATGAAATATATATGTTTTCAGACTAATTGCTTCCATCTTCTCTCATAAGTCTCTGAATCTTGCCTCACTTGTTTCTAGGACCTTGACAGCTCTTTTCTTTTTTTTTTCTTTTTTCTTTTTTTTTTTTTTTTGTGTTGTTTTTTTTTTTTTTTGGTTNTGGTTGGTTGGTTGGTTTGGTTTCTGTTTTGTTTTGTTTTATGGCTTTTTTTTTTTTTTTTTAATTTGGTTTGTTGGGGTTTTTTTCGGTTTTTTGTTCTTTTTGCTTCAGCAATTCCTACATGGCAGTTATCAAAGACATCCCAAAATATTTTTTCTCCTTTATTTTTATTACAACTGTGTCGCTTGGCTGTCTACAACCTTATTACAGCTTCTAATCTTTTTTCCATATCAAGTACCAAATGTTTATTGTGGCCTCAACACCAACAGGAAACCTGGCAAATACCTAGTAGGGTTGACAGACAAGTAGGGTGCAAAAAGTACACTCCCTGATAATAAAGTCAAAGAAAAAAACCCTAAAATGCTTTTTTTCATCAGTGTTAACTGCAAAACTGCTTAGGAAGCCTCTAAATCTTGAATTTTAACTTAAAGTGGAAGGCCTAAGAAGAACTTGCTCAATTGAAATACCTTGCTCAATTCAAACATCTATCAAAGAGATTTGGGAAGGACTCAGTAAAAGGACAGTAAAAAATCCATCACAAACTGGATACATCACTGAGTCTCTTAAGGAATTAAATTAGGAAGCACTGAGCTATCATTCAAACCAGCATCAACATCAGAGGACAACAGCTAATAGTAATGCAAATTTCTAAAGCACTCCAGAATACCTGATTTTCTAACCAACACCTTGATAGTGTAACACAGAATAAAGTTAGTAGACACATAATAACAATGATGAAGCATCAACAGTATTTTTTTTAAATAAGAAGTCACAAAATTATCATGGGCATTTTGATAAACTCAGCGAGCATGGGATATGAGTGAAAAATGTATGAAACAGAGAAGTGGAACTCCAAAGTGCTTTTGGAAATCCCTTTCAACGAAAGTCAAAAGAAGTTTCAGAGGCCAAAAAATATGATTGGTATTCGCAATTTCAAAATTATTCATGGTAGTCAAGAATAAGGCTAACACTAAGGAGTTAATGAAGGAACCCTTGTTATTAAGGGACTGAATTTACCCTTTCATTTTAGTGACTAATAAAAAAGCATGTGAAGCAACACAATTCTAAACCATATTTACTTGATGAATTAAATTATCTATTGCCATACAAGAAAAAGATGCTGTGAATGTAGTTGATGGTCCCCTGAAGATACAGTTGTTCTCATTAGTGATCACAGGGACCAATAGAATGATAAGAACTGTTAAGAGAGAGACGTAGAAATGCACTAGGATAGTTACTATAAGGTTAAAAATTATGTGGAAAAGAGGATTAGGGAAGGGTTTTTTGTTTGTTTGTTTGTTTCTTTGTTTTTCTCATGCAAGGCCTACTGGAAACCCAAAAAATTACTAAACATAAGATTAAAAAGCAAAGATTAAGGGGCACATTTTCTTTGATAAGTAATCCAGTTATGAAACTCATTGCCACAGGATGTGAGAGAATTTAATGTGTAAACAGTATCAAGAAGTGTTCATTCATCAAAAAGTATTTAATTCCAGAATTTCAGAAAAAATTGCTAAATGGATAAGTCATGAGACATCTAGCCTGGCATTGCTGATCCAATTCAGTCTGAAACCTGAAGGTCCCTAAACCAGATTTCTAGACTTTCAACAGGAAGGATTTTTCTGCACTTTCCTGTTTCTTATTCTCTTTCCTCAATATTTTCTATTGGCCTGTAAAAGTTAGCAAATTAGGTAACACGGACCATAACAGTTGCTGCTACATTTTAATTTCTTTTTATATTCTTACCATTTTTTAAGCTCTTTCAGTGCTTACATCTGCTCTTCTGCAATATTGTGACCTAAACTCCTAGCTGTACAGTGAGATTTGTCTCTTTCGCCCACACATGATTTGATGTTGCTACTGTTTGGTTATGATCCTCTGTGTATCACACAGCCCACTATAATTCTCATCCATCAGCTCCTGTCCTTACAAACCCCTTCCTTCTGTCAGCCTGCTAATATTAATTTATGCTTATAGTTTCTGCTCCAATTTAATTTCCTCAAATTATGTTCCCTATTCTTTTAGTCCTTTGTTATTCTACCTGTCCTTCCAGTGACCCTTGTCACTGCTGGCTACCTGATGTATTATCACTATTTAAATTACTGTCTTCCTGGGTTTCTTTTTCACTTACTTGCCTGGAAAACTAACTGCCCACTTATTCTGCTGCCCATATGATGCATACTGTTGGAAATGCTAATAATTACCATGAATGTTATCAAGTAGGTCATGTTTCCCATTCCTCAGACAGAACCACATAGGAGATACATCTGTGATCTCTGTTTTATTACCCATGCTGTAGCCTATACTGTAGATAAAATATCATATACAGCCTCACAAAAGATTTCCCAAATAAATACAAAGGTGATCTTTTTCTATTCTCTTTGATTTCAGGGCATAAGAAGTGGTACCACAGTTCCTGTTTGCAGGGCATTATTTTCAACTATTCAGTGATCCTATTGCAGCATTCCCTGTAGGTCTGTGACACCTATTAAATTGTAGGAAGCGGAGCAGTAGCAGGTTTATCTGTCACTCACTGATACAAACTGCTTAAGTCTACCTGTAAGAGGCACATCACCCAGCAAAGAGAGAATAATCAGCCAGAAGCCACAGAGGGCAGAGAGAGTGAAGACCAGGGTGAGGAAAGGGACAGCAGAGAGAGGAATAGAACCTGCAAAACTGACTGCTGAAAGCTACCAAAAAAGAAACTTGATTTTCCAATTTTCATAGGCATAAAAATGAAGGTTACAGTAAATGGAAAAATAAGGTAAAAAGTGATTAAGCAGCTGAGCGTCACACTACACCAGAATGCTTACAAAGAGGAAAAAGATGAACCTTGTCTGAACATATATGTTTTTGAACCTCACAATATAATATTTCTTAATGTAATGGCAAACGTAATAAAGTCCATCTGAACCTTGTACTCATATCCCACATTTTCAAATCTTTAATAAACAGTTTGGACTATTTTTGAAATGATTGAGTGCACTTTTGGAAGTAATGTTCCTTGAAATTAGATGAATGATTCTACAAACAATAACACAGTTATCAGAAAGAGCCATCAAAATATTATTACCACTAGTTTGGTGATTAAGGCAGAGTGGCGGATTCTTTTAATATGCACTGCTATATGCACCAAAACATCTCCCTGTGATATTAAACAATATCCAAAATTTATGAAACTGGAGGTAACAAAGTAAGATAAAAGCTCTATATGCCACAAAAACCCTATGGGGTTAGTTATTCCTGCCGTTGCTAAAACGTAGGAATGTGAAATCACAGCAAGCAGGTTCATCTGTTCCTGGGCCAAGAAACTACAACTTTTCTACTAAATAAAAAGAGCAAGGTCTCTTATACTGGAAGTAAGTGGTAAGCAGAACTTGTGCTCCTATACCTTCTTTCCTCAATTCTTCAGCACAGTACTTGGATAGCACCACTACACCCAAGTGACACATTGCTACCAAGACAAACACATTACCAGCCGATGCAGTAGGAGCTAAAGCGTCCTCAGGTTCCTCTTGTTTCTGATCTCTCCCCATGTCCCCTCTAAATCAGTTTCTGTGCTATCTATTAAAGGAGATTTAGTATTTTGTTTCCTGCAGCTGGCTTTGCCCAGGTAAGTGTCTAACCCTGAGTCAATACTCAGGTTAGAGCTCTGAAAAATCCTGCTCCTTCAAAGCTTTTTAAATGAGTTGGCCGTATGTAGTGTTCATTCAAATTCTGTCAATTATTCAATAATTTAATTATGTCTGCTAACAGAAATTCTAGGAAAAATATTATTATGTGTAAACGACAATCTATTGTGAGCTGGAATTATACTGAAATGAAACTGGACTTGGCACGAAGAATTTAAAGAATTTCTCAGTAAAATAGATACTATTTTTACTAGCAGCAGGTTTTACCATTAATGTTAATTAAGGATGTTTATTATCAGCAATTTACACAACTTGTTTCTTCATATAACTTCAAAGCAGTGGTTGAATTACAGCAGGCATGTAGTTTCCTACTATATTTACATGCAGGCTTAATGACACTGGGAAAGTTCTTCCTCTTTCTGCTTAATTGCAAACACTTCTTCCACAGTCTTAATCCTAGATGAAAAAACTATGCCTGAATTTTCAATTAAGCTTCAACTATTTTAGCCAAATTTAGTCTAGTTTTCATTAGTAATTGCATAGCCTGAATTAAGAATTATCCCTTTAACCAACTTCTATCTTTTAATGAGATAAAACTCAAGTGATAGCATTTGTCTGCAGAAGTAGTCCTTGAATGCATTTGCACTGCTTTTGCATTTTAATAGCACTTAGTATAACACTTCCTTTTAATTTGTTCTTCCCTCACTCTGTAAACAGTCATTGGCTATAAAAAGAAATGTGGAAACCAGCACCCAAGTCTCTGTAACCCCAGCAGAGTGTTCTAGCCAGTTGTACACAGAAACGTGTTTCCTTTTTCTTTCTTGGAGAATCCTGAATTTTTTTTCTGGGGGAAAAAAAAAACCCGGCTTGATATGCCAAATCCTGCCTCTTCTCTCCAGGACTGCTGGGTGATTAAGACACTCTTGAAGATGTGTCTGAGTATCCTAATCAGAGAACTTGTGTCTTCGAAACCATCAGCGAGTATCTTAATCACAAAAACCTTGACAAGAAAGGGAAGACACCAACAGCATTTCTGCTTCCTCAAAGACTGATCTCTGCCTGAGTTCAGGAAGAAAGGAGAAGAAAACTAGGATGTAGCTGTCAAATCAAAGGGGTTGATGCTGTTTGAAAACCCTGGCATGTCTCCAGTTGCTGCTATATGGAAGGGCAGCTCTCCTGCAAATCCTGGACAATACCTGCAAATTATGCACAGGTACCTCAAGCACTGTGGAGGAATCAGAACAGCACTAGACATGAAACATTAATGTTTAGGCCATGGAAATCTTTTCATAGGAGTGAGTAGTGGAATTTGTTCTCCTGTTAGTTAACTTAGGTAGCCAAGTCTTTTTAAAATGTTCCCTGTTGAACAAAAATAATTACTCAAGGACACTAACTTCAGCAAATAAAAATTTGACCTTATTAGCATGTATCCCTAAAAGTGTTTCCTTGTAGTCCTGTCCTCACATAATTTTTTTTTTTTTTTTTTGGATTAAACAAACTTTTGCCTAGAGGCAACAACAACTTTTAATTAAATAAACCTTGAATGTTGCAAAATGCTAATTTGCAAATACTATATGCCATCTGTATATGTTAAGAAATTAATAATGCTTTCAACCTTCAAAACTGGTTATTTAAAATCTAACTTTCTCTTGCTCTCATGATCTATGGTCACTGCATATAGCAAGTAATACGTAGCAACTTTCCAGCCCTGACTCCATACAAATGTACCTTTCAGCACAAAAAAACCCTGGGAAATTCAGAGTGAAGAAAATTTGTCTAGAAGCAGACACAAAAGGACAGCATCCAAAAATCTCAGGCATCTTTGTGACTCTACAGGCATACCTTGTTTCACTGGACAAGTCATATAGTTCTTTTTAAAAATGAGAACTGAGACTGCTTGGGGACATTAGCAGATAGGGGCAGGGACCAAAAAAGTGGATCAAGAAAGACACTGTCAGACTCAGAATCTGATAATTTGTCATAACTGTTTCTGGTAGTATTTATACTGAACGAAGGTCAGTTCAAAACTGAGACCAGAGCATTATAACATTTATAGATATGCAATTTCTCACTGTTGTACACAGGTACATAAGAGTTTACATATATTCAGACGTATTTCACAGACACAGCTTAAGGGAGCCTTCACTCTAAAATTCCCAAAAGCTCAGCCCAGAACTGTTCAATGCCAAATTCAGAGCTCATACAAACAAGAAATGTATTTGTATCTGCTACCTATCTTCCATGTTTAACCTGTCCTGACTTGCCCAGCAGTTGCAGTTTGAGGAAAATCAACAAGCTTTATCTTGCAATTCTGCAAATCTCACTGTACAGCTAGTTCCTCCAGCTTTTCTTCCAGAGCATCCAGCTGTATCCATAGATCCCCCACAGAGACTGAGCATAACTACACCTGTCACAGTCCACTGGGCTATCAATATCCCTGACACCATTGCTTCTTTTACAGATTGCTATTTACCTCCTATTGTTCTGGACTTCTCCTCCCTCCTCTACTAGATTCACTCAGGTTCATTGGAAACTTCATTAAGGAAATAATCTTGTATATAACTGTATCTTTAATAGTGTGATTCTGAACCGGCACAGTACAAAACAGAAGTCGCAAAGTCGTTTAGCATGGGAACCCCCAAGGGGTACGAAAGTAAATCAAAAATATCAGGTTTTCCCTTTTTGACTATAGATTAAGACAGTCAAGCACAAGCAACTCAAAAGAAAAAAAAAAGTAACTTCGGCTATGTTACAAATTCTATATTATTTAATAAGCCCAGTGACATGATGGTAATGGAAATAGTGATGCTTTGAGGAAAACTTGGATTTACCAGAACACACAAGCACATAGAAGGAGAGGTCCACTTAGTCATAAAAAACATCATTTCTCAAATCTCCTAGCACTATCTATATAAGCATTCAGATTACTATTGACTTGATAACATTCTTTTGAATACCTCTAATGTCTTGTAGTTCCTGTTTTGTTAAGTGACACAGTTAAAACAATACACGTAGCTGGTGCTCTGTGCCGGGTTTGTATATTAACAGCTGTTTTTACTGGAGCACTGTATTTCTTTTTTTTTTTCAGAATACACTGAAATTAAGGTTCATTAATCAGACATAGAAGCCTAGAAATATTGCACATCTCTGTGTTGACATTTCTGTCCAGTTATGTACAAAGGCTGTAGGACATCCTTCTGACACAAGACCGAAGGTGCAGTCAAGACTGGAAGGGCTATGGCACCCGTAAGACACAGACTCACAGGTAAAACATGGGCTGATCCTATGCCAGTATAGATAGTCCTCTAAAAGACTGAGACATGAATTTGTTGCTGCAGTTCCCTATGGAGTGTGTATAGGAAGAGCATTTTGTGGTGAAAACACATCAATATACCAGGAAACAAAGCATGGAGATGAGAGATATTTGGGCACTTAGCGGAGGTGGGGCTGGGTGAACCCGGCTCTGCCCTCCTTGGCAAGTGTTCAAGCTGTTCTGGACAGCCAGTGGCTGCACAAGTTCAGCTCGGTGATATTAGAGACTGTATCAGCATAGATAGCTAAAAACCTGCCTTGTCCTCTTCCTGGGACAAATTCATTCTCAAATAACCCTGTTGATTAAGTTGAACTGCAGAGGATATAAAAAGCCAGAAATTCCTGCCTAATCCTGTATGATTTATCACCTCAGGGAGTTCTTCTGATGAAGGAACACAAGTTCCACTTGTTTTCTTCTGTTATTCATTAGAAAGAATGCATATGAACAATCATATGTTATTTTCTTTAACGTTTTTTAATTCCTTTAGAATGTGCATGGCTTTATCTCTCTCAGTTGGGAATATTTTTCCCATTTGTGCTGGTTTTGGCTGGAATAGAGTTAATTTTCCTCAGAGTAGCTGGCGTGGGGCTACATTTTGTATTTGCGCTGGAAACAGTATTCGTAGCACAGGGATGTTTTCACTGTTGATGAGCAGGGCTTGCACAGAGTCAAGGCCTCTTCTGCCTTTCACCCCACCCCACCAGAGAAAAGGCTGGGGCTACACAAGGTGTTGGAAGGGCACACACCCAGGGCAGCTGACCCCAACTGGCCACAGGGATAGCCCATACCATATGGAATCATGTAGCATATAAAGATGGGGGAAGAAGGAATATGGGGGGAATGCTTGGAGTGATGGCACTCATCTTCCCAAGTCCCCACTACATGTGATGGAACTCGGCTCCCCTGGAGATGGCTGAACACGTGCCTGCCCATGGGAAGTGGTGAATGAATTCCTTGGTTTGCTTTGCTTGTGTGTATAGCTTTTGTTTTAACTTAAACTATCTTTATCACCACCCAGGAATTTTCTCACTTTTACCCTCATGATTTTCTCCTTCATCCCACCAGAGTGGGTATGTGGCTGTGTAGGACTTAGTTGCTGGCTGAGGTTAAACCATGACACCATTAATAACAATAACAAAAATAAACAAAAGTAGTTGGATATTTTCATTTTTAGATTCTCAAGAGCTGGACTCTGCAACTTTATGCCACAGATGGCTTATGATGAACAGTGTGAGGCATTAATTAAACTAATTATCCACAAGTTGGCCATAAAATACCTCTTTGGATGGACTACCCTGATATGATAGAAGTCCCTAAGGAACCAGCTTGGCAAAATTCTAAGTGAAGCACCACCAAAAATGCTGACTACTCTGGACCCAAATATGATGGAAAAGGAGACAGGAATTCATACTTATTTGTTTTTTAGAAGAAAAAGAGTATAGCTCACTGTCATTACTTACATAAAAAACAACTGTCTTCCTTCCCTCTGAGACCAGTGCAATTCCTCATATTTCAAATTCAATAAAAACCAGACAGCTGTACTGTGCTGCCTTTGTAGCCAGCAATAAGCTTCCAGTAGCTATCATCCCATTGCGCTAGACTGACACATACATGGGACACCAGGGCAAGGCAAAGACCCCACAGAATCACAACTGACATAATCTTCTAATGTCTTAATTCATTTTTTCAGTGTTTTTCATTAAGCAATGAATGTTAAGTTTGGAAGTAACAAATCAGATATCAAGTGATCTCAAAGAGGAAAGTGTCCAAAGGGGTGTTAAATTTCCCAGCATGGTAGAAATTTGTAACTAAAGACACAAATTCTAAACCCTTTTTTTTTTCTTTTTTCTTACGTACAAAAAATTTGCATTTTCAGAGAACATGCCACCATAATGGTCATGTGTTTTGGGAGTCTGCATACATACTGGTTTTTTAATACTGGGATTGAAAACTTAATCCAAAGTGAGCATACTTGTTTTTAACATCCATCTAGTTAATAATGATAAGTATTAATCAAATTTGGAACAATTACTTCTTATTTTAATTTTATTTTACTAAGAATTACATAATGTAAGATACAACGAGAAGGAATTCCTAATTTGAAAGTGAAAAGTGTTTTAAAAAATTTTTTTTTTTCTTTTTTCCATTTTCAGTCAGACTGACTTTTTGTCCTTGTTGTGCTTTGGTGTTAATCTTCTTGCTCTATCCTTCTTTCCTCCTCCTTGAAATTATGTCTAAAATGTTCCATTTTATGTTCTCCATTAATAATTGTAAAATAAAAGATTACATACATGCATTTTGAAGCAAAATCTGGTTTTCACTGCAAAGACTTTCTAGTAAAGTTTAGTGAATAAACAATGAGCACTATCTAAATACCATGCTTTCCAGAAATTATCCAAGAACTTTAAAGATACAAGGTGAATCTACACCATGTTTTTGTATTCGGCCTTCTCTCTGAATATTATCAGGTTTCTCAGATGACAAACAACTGCTGTCAAGCCAGTAGAAGCCATACAACTTATTATTCAGTTTGAAAATTTCTCTCCCTATGAATTCACATAGAAATAGCAACAAAGATCTTTTACGCTGATTCCAGGAAAAAGTTCTGTGTGCTGCACCAATGGGGCAAAAAGATGTTCTGTTTCGCCACTCTGTTCCACTACATCCTGCAGCTGCCTCTGATTATCTGGCGGGGTTTAGAGACTGAATTCTACAATTGTTTTCATACTACTCAAATTTTAAAATAGTGAACAATCATTAATGCATATTATCTAGAAAGCCTTCAGTACTATTGTTAATTTGTAAGTGATGCAAAAGGCCTTTTAAAACATTATTAAAGTTAAGGGAAAAGGTCATAACTTGCATGGAGCTATTAGTAAGTAAAAGCACAAGAAGCATCAATAAAAAGTACAACTAAAAAATAATGCAGCAGAGAAAAATAACCAGCTTAACATGTCAAAAAACCCCAAAAAACCCAGGCATTTTGATGTTGTATTTTAAGTCACAGGCAAAGTTATTGCCATTTGGACTTCACATGCCTAATAATAGTGAAATTAGATAATTATCTAGCTGAGAAATAGGCAAGTTTTCAAATGTCCAGATGGTTCCACCACCCACCTCATTTAGCAAAGCTTCCTTTATTCACACTGCTCTAACATGCTGCCTATTTCCTCAATTTGTACCCATTAGCTGACAAGAAAAGGGCTGAGCTCAGAAATCAACAGGCTCTGACAGGAAACCAGTTCCCAGGGGCACCCTTAGAAGAAGTAGGGTTTTAACTGATGTTGCCCAGGAGACAGCTGTAGCAACTAAGTCCGTACCTAAAGTCATATTAGTGAAGCAGGTGAAAGGATTTACAGTACAAAGATCTCTTAATATTCTTGGTAAGCTGCATGGAATGATCTTTAGCCCGCAGGAAAGCGAGCATGGACTCAGGATAAGAACACTAAAGTAACTTATTTCCCATTCGCTAGTGAATAAAACTTCCATGTGCCGCTAAGTGATCCAGCTACAAAATGCAGTTTATGTAGTTTGGCAGATACAAGAGGCAAGGTCAGATTTATGGTGGAAGGTATCTTCATGGCTGTGCAAATATCCAAGAGTATCCCAATTCTGGAAGTTCTGAGTAGGAGAGGCCCCCTCACTGCAGCTGCAGACATGTCGCAGGCAAGGGCTTGATTTGCTATAGGTCACATTTGTAAAATATGCAGCCTTCTGATAGCAGTAGCATGCTTGGCCTTGAAGGGAGGACAGGAAAGAATACACAAACAGGGTCATTTGACAGATGTCATCTTCCAAAATATCAAGATATCCTAACGTCTGATTATTTTTATTTTTATGAAGATGTGGGCAACAAAGAATAAATAAAATGTTTGGAGTTTTGTTTTGTTACAGTAAAAGCAGTCAGCAAATAATGAAAGCTTCATTTCAAGGTCCACAAGGGTAACTGCCTAGGAGAGAAATTCACCTGACGCTGAACAAAGCTGAGATGCTGTGATGACCATATCTGTTACACAGCCTGGGAAACATACGTGTTAATTAGCTGTAGGCATAATGATTCCCTGACAAAACCTAAATTAAAATGGAATTGCTACTGAGAGTATATGTTAGTAGTTTAAGGTAAATTACAAATGAGGCATTTTATAATTATCCTTAAGTATTTCATTTTAGTCTGACATTGGGTGGAAGTTAAAAGAAAGCCATGAATGTTGAGAGGCAGAAATCCAGTGGGGGGATCTTACTTCAGCACTGGCAAAGATGCCAGAGATTACCAATGAAATAGATTTTGCATTGAAATCTAGTGCCCAAATGGCATCAGATAGCAAAAAATTAATTTTGCTTATAAGCCAATGTGTCAAACTATCAAACTTTTCTAATACAGCAAAAATAGGAGATGCTTTGGAACTGACAGTGTATCAGTTGGTGCTAGGTGGCAAATGATGAAATCTTTAATAACTACAAAAGTAAAATCTTAATCTAAAATCTTTAATAACAAATAATCTAAAATCTTTTAAGAACAGAATTTGCAGTGAGCACCCTTTAGAGAAGAAAGATATATCTCTCAGGAAGAAAAGGGTGAAAGACATACAGAAAGACTACTTCTACAAGCCCTAACGATATCAGAGGAAGTTGATCTGACCCACAAAATAGTTGAGTACTGAGATGATGAATGCTTTCAGTTACTTCTACATTCTGCTACAAGATTAGTAAATGAGAGATTACCAACACATATGCAATATCCTTAAGGAGAAAAGGAAAACAAATTAAACAAATCACTATATTAAACCTCAAAAGGGAAGGAGAAAAGTGTCAGAGGCACTCTAATGTATTATTAGTGGTCTGTTTATAAATAGCAGTGTATAAATACTATCATCTCTTTTGTCCTTCAGCTATGTCTATTATCCTATGTGAGGGCAATATGAGGACTCATAAACTCAGTTCAAAGGCAACATCTTTCTTTGGCTGGCTTAATAAACGAACTGCTTTTAAAATATCAATCTTAAAAAAGACTCCTTTGAAATAGATACACATACATATTTCTTAAAGAATTACATTCTTATTCCATCATTACAACATGAACATTAAGAAGAACTGTCATCAATTCTGAACATGAAAAAGCTTGAAAAAAGTTCTATAATTCTGACTAGCACATTTCAGAGTAAATATTTCCCAAAAAGTCAAAGAATCAAGGGGCAAACAAAACTAGCCCATTATTTGTATCTTTTCCTTTAACTGAAAGAGGGGTCACAGTAAAGGTTTTGGATTATTACAATTTGCAATACTGCAATTTCCCAAAGGATTACAACATCTTCAGATTTCATCATAGTCCCTTAATTCTTTCCTTCATTTGCTGGAAATTTATTCAGGGACATGATGTTTAATTTACTTTCCTGACAAATAAGGGACAAGGCAACAATACAATTGCGCTTCCTGACTCCTCAGGATTACCAAATCCACTCCACTTGTCCTCGCCAGCTAGGATGGCAATTGCATTTTTCCTCCTTAATAGGAGAAGCATCAGGACAGAAGAAGCACAGAACAAATTATGATATGTTTGCCTTGGCAACTATTGTCTAACAGTGAAGTGTATCTATTGGAAGCCTTTCTGTATTTCCGGTAAAAAAACCCCCTATAATCAGGTTTGATCTCTATGGTTTCCTTTACCTCCTTGATTCAGTAACATTAATACCAGAGTGGCCAGGGCTCAGCAACAAGATGCTTTGCCACAGCAAACACAAACCACTACTGTTGTTTAGCAGCACTGTTTCATTCAACCATGCTAAGGAAATACACTCCTTTCTCCTTTTCTTTAGATTCAAAATTTGCCATCTAAAGCAAAGGAAAATGTCCAGCTGTTAAAATAGCTATTAATTTCATTTTAGTTGTTAGGTTCTTTGGAAAATAAACCTGTAGCAGGCATAGCATTTTTCCCTTGGCACATAATTCCTCACTTTCAGCTACTGGGCATTTGGTTTGGTTAATGCTCAGCTAATATCAGAAAATCATGCCTGTACAACAGTGTAATTCATTTTTTTCCCCTTGAGGCTGATCTATGCATAACTTTTGCACCAGTTTAATTTCCCTATGAGGAGGCTGCTTTCACCAAATTAATTAAACAAATAAGCCTTCAATTTTGATTTTAACAAGCTGGTGTTGGATTGCCTTTTACTACACAAAATGTATTTCCATCTAGTATCAAAATAAGCAGTCCTGACATAAGCCCATCTTTTCTTTATGTTGCATTAATAATATAATGACGTGATTTTTTTACACTCTACAATACATTAACAATATATATATAGTTAGTCGGATAATTAGAAGTACTATGTAAAGAAACCTCCAGAAGGTACAGATTTCAAGGAAATGAAGATGTCCTGGGTTTCTGTAGCTGAATTTTAGTAGTGGGGGGGGGCTACAGAGGTGGTGAAAGCTTCCCCTGTCCTGTGAAGCCAAAGACAGCCGGCTCCAGGAGGGACATCCGGCTCCTGGCCAGGGCTGAGCCAATTAGAGGTCACAGAAACACCTCTGTGATAACATATTTAAGAATAGAGGTGTTGCGTGGAAGAAATTCCAGAGACTGAGAACACGGGATAACAACGCAGACACCAAGGTGGTGCAGAAAGAGGAGGAGGAGGAACTCCACGGGGGCAGGGGAAGGACTCAGAGTTGAAGCCCCTGCAGCCCATGGAGGACCACTGCAGTGCAGAGACCTCCCTGCAGCCCATGCAGGCGCCCGTGCTGGAGCTGGTGGATGCTTGAAAGAAGGCTGTGACCCTGTGGGAGGCTCAGGATGGAGCGGAGTCCTGCAGGAGACCTGTGGACCCATGGAGAGGCAGACCCACGCTGGAGCAGGTTTTACCTGAGCGAGAGCTGTGGCCCTGTGGGGGGGCCCACATCGGTACATCTCGTCCATGAAGGACTGTACCACTATGGAGGAGTGACCCTCGGGACAGCAGATGTGGAAGAGCTGCTGCCTGAGGGATGGACTCACATTGGGGAAGTCTATTAAAGACTGTCTCCCATGGGAGGGACCACATGGAGCAGGGGATGGACTCAGCTGTGCTCCCCTGTAGCCCGTGGTGAAGACCATGGTGAAGCAGAATGTCCCTCTGCAACCCACGGAGGACCATCAGGGTGCAGAGACTCGACTGCAGCCCATAGAGGAGTAACCCTGAGGGGGGGGGCTCACATTACAAGTGGCAGCAATGCCCCACAGACAGAAGGAGGGGTGGGGAAAAAGTGTGTTTGTGTTTTTAAGACTGCTTTATTTCTCACTCTTTGGCTCTTAACCTGTTAGTAATAAATTTAAGTCTTATCCCACTCTTGAGTCTGTTTAGCCTGTGAAGATAATAAGTAAGTGATCTCTCCCAGCTATTATCTTTACCTCTCTCCTCTGCCTAGTTGCAGAGTCGATTTAGTGGGTCCCTGAAATCTGGCCAGGGTCAACCCATTACAGCTAGTATAAGTAAAAGCAACCAGGCATAGTAATATGACTTTGTTATGTAACAGAACAATTATAGACCACTTTTTTTCACCTAAAAATGAAACAGATTACTTCAAAAAATGTGTTTACAATCTTAGTATAGAAGGGGCCTCTGAGTCTGTATCTATCTCACACAGCCTGCAGATTTTCTTTGGATACGCTCTGGAGGTACATCCTGATTTTCTCAGAGAGAAACATCCTCACAAGTGTATCTCTTCCCAAGTGTGTGTTCCTCCAGAAAGGACTGCAGTGTGCTTTCAGAGGTATCTGGCTCTAAAATACATTGTAGCATATGTACTCCAGCACATAAATATAGGTAGTCTCAAAAGATTATAAAGACTCAGAAGTAATGTATGTGTGTGTCTAACTCTTGGCATTCTTGTACATATTGCCTTCAAATGAAGAAAGTTTTCTACAATATACAAAACTAATAGCATCTATCCATTTATCGGTTCATACATTCAAGCACACATTCATGACTAAATCAATAGCCACACTTCCCATTTCCACCCAAGCTGAAGAGCTCTTTGTTCAGAACTTGAAGGGGAAATTCAAGGACAACGGGTTAATGCAGTTAGAAGGGAGGACAGAGAAGGGCTGATCTAGCTAATGTTGTGCTACACTGAAAAGTACTGGAGTGATTTCTGAGTAAATCACTGACAGTAAAAAGCTACATGGCTATATACCCGCAACAAGTCAAGGAAAGCCTGTTGCATTATTTTCTTTCCTGCTCCACTTTCTCTTGAAGGACAAATGTGGCTAAAACACAGTATTTTACCTTTACATATAAAGGTTTTGTTGCCTTTGATATTCATGAGAACAGTGTTATTCTTAAGCTTTTCAGACTTGAGAAATTTCATGGCAGAGGAACTGAATGAGCACAGAAATGCATTATATTAAAATGCTGGTAATTATGACAGGGAATGGATTGGGATCTAGAGACCAATGAAGTATGGTCTTCACTTTTAGAACACCTTACTTTTACATTTCTAAACATTTCCCCAAAAGCGACAGAAATATCTAATATGCTACTAACACATGCACAATGTAAAGAACACATTTCACTGTAACAAACAAGGTTTTAATAGGTCAGTTCACGTTGCCTTTAATGGGTGTCCAGCTAATGCACCCTAACAAAGGACTCCACAAGCTCCTTAAATTGTAACATATGTGAATACATTCCATATAAAGGGCAACACACTTTTCAACCTTCATGGACTTTGCTATGTTTGCTTTCTCATGTGCTTTCTCACCCTGAAAAGAACTGGACCATATTTAAGGATTGATACTTTCAAAAAAGGAAATATTTTCCTGCAAAATTTGAAGCTATCACAAATAAGCAGTGAAAAAAAAAAAAAAAAAGTTGCGAGCAAACATCACAACACTACACCATAAGGAAATTCTGGAGGATGAAAGGAGGTATAAGCAGGTTCAGCACTCAGGACCATGTATTTGGAACACATCCTGTACTGAGGCAAATTGAAGTGCCTAGCTGTTGGCTTCATTTAGCAGCAAATTTCAACAGTACAATCCTGAACATAATTTCAATTCAGAAACTGTTGCTGAAAACTTGACAAGAAATTTATTGTCTGCCAGCAAATGGATATATTTGAGTAGAGGATTGCTGCAGAGGGAGGACTGGCTAGTTACTGATCCAGCCAATACATACTGCAGCTGTTCGCAACACTAGCAATAAAAGAAGCTCTAAGTAGCAATAGACACTTCTAATATAATGAAGAAGTTCTGCGAGTTTAAGAGTACAATTTAACCTATGAGAAACTGTACTCACAGAGAATGCCTGGCAATCCTGGTAATGTCCTGATTAGAAGGACCACACTCCTGCTACTCAAGGAACTGTGAATTGAAATTGCCTGGTGATTTTAAAAAGTAGTCTTCCACAGCAGTGAAAATGCATGCTACTTATTCCCTGCCTAGGAAAGATCCTCCCTCTCAAACAGATAGAAGTAAAACAGAGAACTCAAAAAACTCCTAGCAATTTTGCATATTTTTCTTTTCCAACGCAGACAGACTACAAAACAGATGACCCTGGAGGCTTGTCTGGTCTCGTTTTCCATCAGTTCACTAACTCTGATCTGACGTGAGTACACAGTGCTCCTGGGGTGTTCAGCTTTGCTAGCCTGTCTTTGTAAGCCACCTCTTGGCATGCACTTTGTTTGAGGTTTGCGGCAGCTAGCCAGTTAAGAGCAATTCATGTTAAATCAGACCATCACATTAAATTTTATCCTCCCACACAAAAGATTTGACAGTAGAAGCTGGCCTCATGGAAACCACAGCAGGTTCTTGCACATATGCAATTTCTGTGTTAACATTTCATTAGAATGTGAGCTGATATAATTGTATGAATGAGAGAAACCAAGAAGCAAAACTCAACTTTCAAATCAGAGCATTCCCATTTTTATTGCTATTTCGGCATCCTCAGCTCAGCTCTAATGACTTGGAAATACTGCTTGGTCTTCTGACCTTTCCTGCTTTTAAAAACTTTCGCCCTCCTAGGAAAGTTATTTAAAAAGTTGAACATTATCTATAAATGTTCAAAATAAATACTCAAGAATTTCTGTTGTAATTAAGATGCACTTGGAGTCTCTGTCTCTTAACAAAAGGCAGAAAACATCTGTTTCCATTTCACCTTCTATCTGTAAATGTATCTGACTTAATTTGGAACATACTAAATACATTAGAGGAAGAAGCTTTTTACAATGAGGGAGGTGAAACACAGGAACAGGTTGCCCAGGTGGATGCCCCTTCCCTAGAAACACTCAGGATCAGGTCAGACAGGGCTCTGAGAAATCTATTTGAAGATGTCTCTGCTCATTGCAGGGGTGTTTTGACTAGATGGCCTTTGAAGATCCCTTAAAACATGACCTATTACATGATTCTACGAGATCACATTTCCACTGTTTATATCTTTAAGGAGTGGATCCTCAAGGAGCAGACATGAAGGGATTTCACAGAAGCCATCCCTTGAGTGAAGCTACATTACATTACACCAATTAAGAATACAGCCCTTTAGTATTACTGCAAGTGGCAGCTGCCTTTTAAAAACGCCGTTCAGGATTTTGCAATTTAACATCTGAGGGTAAGACCACAGCTGAGGGTGGCTCCAACAGGACATAACATGATGTCTGCTCAAGTTGCTGCCTCCTGACCTGAGAGTCAGTGGACAACTTCAGCAGTGAAATTCAAGGTGTGTAAAAATAAACTTGAACAGACATCATCTGGCCAATGCCAAGTTATAAAATATTTCAGAATTGTGGATTCATTTGTTTCTATATTTGTTTGTTTCACGATATGTGTCAATATTTATTCCAGTAATGTGCAAATGTTTTATTTTGGTAATGTTGTATGCGTGGAACACTGTCTGTGTCAATATCACAGTCTTACCTTATTTCTGCTCAATTTTCATATAATATTAAATTTAACACATATGATATACAGCACAGTTCCTGAAATGTAATACAACTTTTTAAAAATATATTGAATATTGTCAAAAAAACATTTTATATTATACAAAGTTATATATTGGTTGCTATAAAAGTGAATGTTTGAACTATTAAAAAGGAATTATCTTTTATTTTTTTCAGTGTTTGCGATCTATGAACCCTAAATATTTCATTTCAAGAAATTCTTTAAAATCTGAAAACTTCAGTCAAAATTTCCTTGAACGCCCTATTTATGACAGAAAGTGTGAAGTTTGGGAAAGAAAACCACTGAGCCTTTTGGATCTCCAACCTATCTTTACAAGACGGGACAAGCCTTCTCCATAAACATATCATTACCAACTGTTTCATTGTTGTACCTACAGTGGGATACTATGTAACAGATATTTAAAGTTTAAAAGATATTTTAGCTAGAGCATCTGGGAAAAAAAGAAACAGAAGAGGAATGCAACTAGACAACAAACATAGCATGGAAAAGGACACACCCAATACCTTCCAGAGGCTATTATTAGGGAGGCTGCTGGAGAATCAGATCTGCACTTTGTAAACTGTGTGTTCTGGGATCCCACAATTTTAGGGTTGTGCAAATCTAAGCACAATGAGTTGGTATTATCTATGGTCTTTAGTCAGTATAATGCAGTCATTAACCCCTCAAATTTTATTAAAAGCCTGTATAAAATTACTTTTCCTAATTGTGTTTCTCTACTTGACCTCATTCTTCACAGTTTTCGGTCAATGTTTGTATTATTTGATCTTGCATGAGGATCTACAATGAGGGTTTAATTACAGTAGTATCCTATACTCGTGCTTTTAGAATCTGGATCACTTGCACTTCTTTTTAACAGCGCAGGAAGTTTTTTGCATTTCATAGGTTTTCACCTACAATGCTGAGCCAACTATCTTTGTTGTGGTAGATTGCTCCATGCTACCCAGAAGTGAAAAAAGTTCAGGGCACTCACTTGGAAACTAGATCTTCAAGACTCACAATCTTACTGGTTTTTTTTCTTGCTAGAAAAGAACAGCAGGTGACGATTTTATATACCTGCTAAATCAATCCTTATATTTCCAATTGAACAAATTTTTTAGAAGTACAGAAGTACTGAAAATTGCTTCCATGTCTGATAGTTCCTCTGCACAAGTGAAAGTGTCTGTAGGATCAGGGACTGTTCTGGGTCTTAGTCAACAAAATATTTCTGCTAGTGACTTATAAAAGTCATTATTTTTCTTTTCATGAAGGAACCAATCTAATGCAAAATAAATGAGATTACTACAAACAGTTTCTCCTATTTATTAGCCCTGGTTATTTACAACAAGCAGAAATTAGGTAAGTTTCTGGTTTTTCACCGATGTCTTATCTAAGGTCAGCAAAATTTCTCAAGGCATCCAAAAAACAATTACTTTTTTCCCCTAGTTTATCAGTCAGCTTATCCCACCAGACAACTTTAATCTGGAAGGATGGTGCAATGGTGAAAGTCCTACTTTAAAACCTGGTGAAAAATTTATGCCATTCTTGTCTGCAAGACTAACTTGTCAACAAAACTAATTTCAGTAAGGGAAACAGATGCCATAATACAAAAAAAAATATGATCATGTTAGTATTGTTGAATAGACTTTTAACCCCTTACTGGTGGTTCTTAGTTTGGGGTTTTTTGGTTTGGTTTGGTTTGGTTTGTTTTTTTCTTACTTCCATACTACGTTAAATTCCGCCTGGGAACTCCTTATTTTTTTCATTGTTTCTTGTGCCACTCCAAATGTCTTTTCAAATCTTTAGATAAATAAGTTTCAGGGTTTCTTGAACTTTGATATTGCCACTGCTTCCCCAGAATTTCATTACAAACAGTGCACAGGTACAGTCAGTACAAAACCTGCTTCACATGCAGGAAACATTTAGAGGTACAGAGGTGTCTTCCTTGTGGGGTTCACAATGGCCAGAATCATCTGCACTGTTACATGACTACCACTGCCTGGTAACCTGAACTGAAAATTGTATCTGAAGTGCTTTACAGGGCGCCTTCTGTAAATGATAATTTTTGAGTATATATATAGATATATATATACACTTAAAATATAAATCTATTTTATACATGGCCAATCAGGCTTTTATTTAAAGAACAAGTTGTTACCTCATTCTAGGCTCACTTGGCTGTTCCCATATCACTAATAATAAGGCAGTAAGCAATACCTCCATGTATTAAGCAGAATCTCTAAGGTAAAAACGTAAAATGACCATGCAATGCAATAGGAAAACAAATGCAGCTTTTCTCACCAAGATTAAAGCAGTCTGGTGAATTAACAGACGACACTCTGATTGTGGCAAAGTTGTCCAAACTTGCTCCCAGAAAGCCACTGAGACTGAGTCTTATTTCCTTTAGCTAACATAATATATTGAAATATCCTTTGATGCTGGCAGACTGGAAGACTTTTATTCTCCCTCCCTGTGTCCCGAACACAGGTCCTCTGTCCATTTCTTCTTTACAAAATAAATTAGCAAGCTCTCTGAAGCAGTGCTGATACTTGGCATCTTGCAACAAACAGTGTAAGCACATTATCTTGTCCACAGTTTCAGCCTTGAGAGGAATCCTGGATTTACAGCTCACCTCTGTAGAGGCATGTGGCAACTGAAGCAAATAGATGTGAAAGTGTCACAAGAGCACTGTGACTCCTACCTCAGTTACTATGAGGAAATAGAACTAATTAATGTGCACATGCCCTCGAAAATATTTAACATTTCATGGTCCTAGAACATAGTCATCTATAGCATTGAAGCTGTATCTACAAAATATATGTGATTTCCAAAAATATTTATGCTTCTCCTACTTTTTAACTCATATTTAAAATTTCTTCCTTTTTTATTTTTTTTCTTCTTTCTGATTCTACCTAATATGAGGAGAAGACACCCACTACAACTAAGGTGCACATTCTTTTAAAAGGACCTGACTGCTGTCAGGTCTATATAATTCCTCATTAATAACAATAGTGTTGTTTAAATGCAAAAATCCAGTTTGCTGTGTATGATAGCCATACATTTATTCATAAGATTTCTGTCTGAATGAATGAAAAACTGTATTTAATGATATTCCATTATGAGGCCTGTGACAGGCGCAATACTTTTTCATGTCACTTCCTATTGACTTTGCAACAAAATACAGATATGCCATCCAGAAGTGGAGAGGCCAAACCTTAAATTCAGAACAGAATTCCCTTTCTGACAGATAGGTGTAGCAATTCCCCAATGCCAAACAAAATGAATAACCCATGCTCTGATTCCTCACACCATTGCAACTGATTAAATGTATTGTTGGCCTGATTCTGCCAATTGCTTCCCGCACAGATTTCCTGAGTCAAATGCACAAATCAAAATTTGTAGAGTATACATTTGGCTAAGGAATCTGCATAATAACCACAGACACTGTGAAACATAATTTTAGTCCCCAAGGTATTGGTTTTTGCACAGGGCTTTTACATGTTTTGCACCTTTGCAGAAAACTTCAGTTGTTAACTCCCCTTGTTGGGATTTTCGTTTTACTAGATTTCTAGTTTTCCTTTCTGCTTTTATTGCTAGACACATCAAGGCATGAATTATACTTCACGTTTCTGGCATGTGGTTTTTGCAGAATTTAAATTATAATTAAAGTTAATGATTAGCTACAGTTAAGAGAAATGCAAAATACCTCAATGCCAATATTTAGAATTATTTGATATACTGTATAATGCCTATTATCTGCATATGCATTATGATTGAGCTAGTCATGTTTAACTCAGGTACTTAGGCATGAAGTATTTAAATATAAAAATAAAGCAAAATTCCGTCTCCTGGTGTGTGTGTTATGCTGTCCAAACTACTCGAGTGACAGCTGGTATTATTATTATCAACAGTAAATCACAATTTCTTTTTCACATAGCAAAAGACTTTGCAAGATACACGGTCATCAAATAAGGCTAATTTTCATTCTGTCAGCAGTTGTTAAAAATATTTTAAACCCAACAATTGTCTGTTAGGTCTTTCTTATGTGGCAATGGAAGGAGAGCTTGAATTTAAGTTTTCCATTATTTTATTCCTAATACAGATAAAAGTAAAAAATAGTAGCAACACAGAAAAATCCTCTCTCCTATCCCCCAAAGTAGGTAAATGCCACCACTCAGATAATTTCATTTAGGCGTTAATCTTTTCCTATTTTCTACATCTTCTATTCCTGTGACACAGCTAATGTTTTTCAACTCCATCATTTTATACCAACAAAACACTATAATTTCCCATGCTTCCCTCTCTTTCCCCCTACACATCCATATTAATTTTGTAAAGACTGTGTGAAATTCACCCATATGCTACTTCTGTTTAACTTGTATGCTGATGATTTTACATAGTGGTAGCTGACATTCATTTGAAAAACAAAGAGAAGGACTAGAAGCCTGAATTTATCTACCTACTAACAAGCTGTCTGTAAAGTTGTTATTTGATAGATTTTAACAGAGAGAACGACAAATAGAGTATTCTGGACAGGATCTGGACAGGAGCTTTGTTAAAAGGATTATTTTTTTTTAATGTTTCTCACACACAAGGAATTAGGAATAAGAACAGGTAATTTAGTCTTAAATGTTTTATTTCATGAAATCTTTATGAATGGTTGTTTTGGTGTTTTGTGCATATTGATGAAAACCGCAGTGATCAAAACTATTTAACATTAGTGTGGTTTAGAAAATTATTTTTTTACAATTGGTTAACAGATGTTGTCTACATGTATAA
>VWZG01010604.1:74966-108733 GCA_013396735.1 Grallaria varia
TAATGACACTGAAGACTAACTATATACTGAAAACTTATAAAAACTGCAAATGTCATTTGGGACTTACAAATCAGAGTAAGTATATATATATATGTATATATATACACACACATTTATACATACACAGTAGGAATTTATGTAGTGCACAGCTATTTGTTGTCTCTTTCTTCAGATGCATTTTGATCTGGCTGGCAGTTTTATATTGTGGTTCTCCAACTGGTACAACTCACATGCAGTTAAGTGCATATTTTTGTTTCCTATAGCCAGATAAATTACTACATCTGATTTCTAATCTAATTCAGATTAGATTAGATTAAACAAAAACAACCAAAAAAAGCCATTATAGGTAATAAAGGGAAACCAGCTCATTCATTTCTGCTATCAGTAATAGTGATTCATACCCAAATAAAAAGTTACTTGCAGATAAAATAAAACAAGAATAGGGGATGTAATAGAGTTGTGTAGCTTCCCCAGTCCTTGAAGACTTTATGGTACCTGATTTTAACATGATTAAATTTTTCACTTAACTAAATGTTCTTCTGTTTTATGAGGCTGGGCAAGAATGCAGCACTGCATAAGAAAGTAATGCAACGAATTAGAAAAACATACATGTGAGGGATATGAATACTGTGAAGAAGTGAAAACTCAAGTTTTACTTGAAACTAAAACAACTTCAGTTAAAGGAGTTTGTATGGCACATGCGATAGTTAAGTATTTCTAACTAAGAAACAAAATTACACTGGGCAGACCTACTCACCATTATAAAGGACTTGGAAAGAACATTTAATATCTTTCTTCTCTTATCTTAGCTGTCTAACAACTACATCATGTTTTGGGAAACTTCCTAGTGGGTTTAATTTTGCTTCTCCCTTATATTCACACTGGTTGCCATTACAGTTTTTCTCCACACTCTAAGTATACTTAATTTTGAAGGGAATTTTTTTTTCATTCAATCCATATTTGAAAATAATCTTGTTTCTTTGAAGTTTCTATGTTGAAGATTATTACTTTGAAGTATGGAAATAAAGATCTGATTTGTAAAGGGTAAAATTAATTCTGCAGCAAACTAGTTTACAGATGCTCTTTTACTTGGAAAAGCCTCAAAGACTGTATTTACAATCTGGGATATTGTAGGTTTGGAATTAATCTTCTGTCAACAAACTGACTTGAAAAATGGCATAATGGCATTTCACAGTAACTGTTTAAAACAAGTTAATTTACTTTTTTGAATGACAATACAGATTATAACGAATATGACAATCTGAAGTTCCTTCCCTTTTGTTTTATTGGATGCTCACATTCATATGAGTTAATGAAGACCTCAAAAATACTCTATTTTGCAATTTTTATGTTCTTCACAATCATTTGTTCATCACTTACTTAGAAAATATTCTTCCCTTGCATGTACTTGTGAATTGTTTTTACAGCTATGTGCCATTACACACAATAAGAAACTGACACCTGTGTGTTTTAGCTGCTGCTTGGAACTCATTTTGAAGCTAAAAAAGAGTTCTACACCTGATCAGCCATTCAGGACATTAATAAAATACTACATTAAAATGAATTGGGGATTTAGGAATCGTGACAGATTCATCACATCAAAATGTCAACCATGCAGAAACGAGGAGTAAGAGAGAAGAAACAAATCAGATTGCCAAGGCTCCCCCAAAAATAGACTTCTCTGTAACAGGGATTCCCTCCAGCAGCTCCGTGATGCCTGCCCATAGCAGAGGACCTGTTGAGGTCATTTTAGTCACTGATGGCACAAGGCTGATCCTGATCTGCATGACTAACATGACACTAAGCTGCAGAGCATCCTAACAGCTACCTCACAGGAGCAGCAACATGGAGCTGACAGAACCCTGTGACCCTGTGCAGTGCTTTCCAAATCAGGATGGAACTCACCATCAGTGGCTGGTGTCCTTCACAGGTCAGTAGCACAGAGCCAGTGGCTCCCACTGGTGCGGGATGAGGAAAACATCAGGTCATGTGCTGAATTATGTGAAGACAACTGAGTTATCTCCAAAACATTTTGAGGCTTCCTTCTCTCATTTTGGAAAAGTGATTTCAATAAAGCCTGTAAGATTCCTTAGGAAAAAGTAATTCCTTTGATTCTCCTGTAATTCAATTTGTATGTGAAAATTTGTATGTGATATAAAAGTGTTCCCAGGTTGCTACATTGGTGTCAGAGCAGGGAACTATCTGAAGTAAAACTAGCATACCTTTTAAAATATTTTCTTCTTTCAAATACTTTTGTAACAGCTCTTTTGTTGAGAAGAAGTGAATTTATTAAATACATGTCACTGATATGAATTAAATTGCACAATAGGAATTTTTTTCCCCTGGATTTCTCACAATTAATTTAGCATTAGTCTGAAAAAAAACCCCAAACCAAACCTCTGTATCTACACAATCTGTCAAGATTATTTCTCTAATTCATCTCTGATACAGAATCACAGAATCAATTAGGTTGGAAAAGACCTCTGAGATCACTGAGTCCAAGCTTTGACTGAACAGATGAAAATGGATCCAAGAATCAGACTGCCAGCAAAAATGCTTTGTGTCATTTAAGTTTTTCTTCCACTTGAAGTAATACTTTTGAAATTAAGAAATATTAAAGATTTCCATGTATAATGCATTAAGTACAATTAGACACTCCCACCTAATTTAGGACCTTACTAGAGGAATAATTTCTTTTAATTATTATAAAATCAATCAGGTTTTCGTCTTTTATTTGCAGAAATATACTATCAGTTGAATATGCATATTGTCAATTTACTTACTGTGAAAAGTTATCCAGGAACAGAAACCACATTATGAATTAAAAAATTATCTGAATGGAAAGTTATCATTTTTATTTAGACTATGAAGTCCTACTTAGAATTCATCTCATCTGTCCCAATTCTTTTTTCATCCTCCATACTCTTTTGAACTAGAGAGGAATTTGTTTGATTTGTTGCAATTAAATACCAAGCTTTCAACTGATGCTAATTTTGCTACTTACAACCCATCCTCAGATTACTTTTTGCTGCATTGATAATGTATAAACACTGGTTGTAAGACTAATCTCAACTGCAGCCTGAAGAGTGACTGTAGCTCACTCACAGCTTTAAATCGGCGTGAGAATTGCTTGCATCACAGCTGATGCGCTATTGCCTGTGCTACAGACCTCCACGTACCCCAAAGCAGCCCAGCATTTTGGCAACTGCAGCCTATGCTGAGCTGTTTCTCCAGTCACATCTCCACCTGAAAGTGAAGAACTGAACTGCAAGTGAAATCAAAAGCTTGGCTGAAGGTGTGATTCTTGATTTAGCCATAGGTTGAAATTCCACGATTTCAGATCCTGGTTTGGGGGAGCTGGAGGATTTTCTGGAGAAGACCAACCACATAAGCAGATCCGGTGAAAGATGACAGCCTTGAACCTCTCAGCGCTAGACCTACTAGCCAACATGTCATTTCTTTGGATAGCCAAGCAGTTAAGCCCTCACCAAGGCAATGAAATCACTGAGGGCTCAGCAGACCTTGCCCGACCCTTGCTGTTCTATGGAGCAATTCAAAATTAAACACATGTGATGGAATTGTTCCACTGAAGTTCTCTCTCACACGGTATACATAATGTTGATGAGTGTGATAGGAATAGAGAAATGTCTCATATAATTTTTTTTTATTTGCTAATAAAAAATAGTTTGCACAGTACCGAAAATGCTGTCACTATGAGGATGACTTCTAGCCACCATCCCTGAGACCAAACATCACCTTATACAACACCAACACTGAGTGTTTTGGAGATCTGGAATGTAATTCTGTCACTTCTTCTCCCAAAGTCTTCCTAGTAGCAGAAGTGAAAATGCAGAAGCCAAGCAGCTCATCTCTATTCAAAGAGGATAAATCCAACTGACAAATCACCTTAAGAGCCAAGTAATCTGTGAATGGGTTACTGCAAGTCCCATGTGCAAAATCCTGCTAGACATTGGAATTAAGGAAAAGAGAGGAAAAGCAGATACTACCTGTTTCTTAAATAACTACAGCAGATGTCCACATGATTCACGGTGGTTGTTCAGGAATGTAAAAGCAAATCCAGCCTCCCTGAGAGTTTAGCTAGCTTATTCTACAATTAATGCAGACTTCAAAGAAATGGCAATCAATATTGCTGTACTAGTTTCTTCAGCCTGGGAAACACACTGTCAGCTCTGAGGGATGCCACAACCCACACAGAGACAGGGTTTTGGGATGTGGGAAAGCTCCTTCTAACCACGTGGTGTGAATTTATCCTCTATATCACCTCTCCCTGTGCACATACAATATGGGAAGGGATGAAAATCGTGGAAGGAAAGTGTGAGAGGAGGGTCCACAAGAGTGAGAGACAACACAGGATTACATCACCTATCTTGTTCTCCAAAAGGTAGATGTGGAGGCCTGGATGAATCATTTAGCCTCCATATATCTGTCTGTGTCTCTTCATTGGTTCACAGAAGTTCACCTCATGTCTCAGCATTTACTGCAACCAAATGCCACTACTAGTTTCAAGATCTTGGTTAGGGACATGAGGAATGGAGTTCACAACTGTCAGGTGTCTGGTTTTGCCCAGGATATGGGTCGCCTTAGAAGATTTAAGGCAAATATTTGAGGCACTGATTAGAAAGAAGAGTTTCAAAAGTAGGGAAGCTCTGGGGAGGGGGCTTCCATGAGGAAGAAAGGCGCTTCTGAAAAATCTCACTCCTTCCTTAGCTAAACATTTGATAGCAAGTATTTCATATTGTGGAGGATACGCTGAATTTCAAAATTTGTCGTATTAACTGCTTTTACTCAAAATATTCAAGTTTTTAAAAAAGTTTATTCATCATAGATGTACTGTAAAATGAAAACTCAGGCTAGATATTTATGATTTTTTTTTTATCAGATCAGCTGTCTAACTGATAAAATAGATACAATACTTTTTCAGCATAACTGGCAGAAACTGTGCCAGCCACATTAACACTGGAATATGGATCTGTGGCTGATTAATTTGGTTTTAGCAGTAACTGCATTTGAAAGCTATAAAATTTGATCCACAAAATTCAGATTAATCACTAGGGGTCTGGAGAAGTTTCAAAATGTGATGAATCTGTCCAGTATTATATAGTATATGGGGATGCACAAATAAACTTGGACAGAGGAATAGATTAAAAAAAGGAAAATATTACTGAATTTTAATACAAAGCTTTTAATAAATTAAATTACAATTTACCAATATTTTAAGTTACATGGGTGAAAATATCTTAACAATTGTTAACTGTAAAGATTAAAAAGCCTCTCCTAAGATGTTTGATCTACTACTCCTTTACCTTGACTAAAAATCTGCACCTGTGCAAAACCAGCTGTAAAGTGCAGCTTTTCCCACTTTGTAGTTTTAAACACTCAATCTGTATATGATATAGACAATGTGAAAGGTGAAGTGGAATCAAGTATAGAAACCATGCAGGCTGATAGTAAAATACTGGGTAAGTACAAGTCTGAATGTAAACCGCAGAAGAAAAGGTTAATGTTGATGTATCAGAAGGTTGCCTATAAAGTCCACTGAACTTCAAACACCAAAAAATAAGTTCATCGTCCATACCACACAGCAAACCTTATATCATCGTTACAGAAACTTAAAGCGGAGACGTGAATGTCACAACCGTTTAAACAAATATATATGTAGTATGGTTTATTTTTTTAAAGGTGTAAGCTACTAAAAAAAATCCAGTTTTTCAGCCTTGTGATCTACTAAAGCCATATATGAGGCCTTAGATGAAACATGGTCTTGTCCCTGAACAGTTTAACTCTGCATCACTAATATTGCCTTGAATGGAGTCAGACTCTAAATCTTAAAAAAATACTTTTTCCTGCTTTAGTTCAGCAATCTCTTTCTTCATCAGTTCTTTCAAGTTGGCTGCCTCTTCTTCCCAAAAACCGCGTATTTTAAATACATTGCAATTTTCAGTTTTGAAAATTTTGACAATATATCATGGTAAGAAACATAGGAGTTTTAAACTGTATTGTGGAAAAAAAAAATATGAACGTAAGCTAGTTTCTGTGAGCAATTAATTTTTGTGAGTTTTAGAAATGCTATTTCTGGCTATGCAGTCAATTATGCAGACCTTTTTTTTTCCTTAGTGCAGTTTGATGACAGGGAATAACCCTGTGGGAATTGCCAGTAGAGCAGGGAACAAAGCAAAGGAGAGAATATAAATATGAAGGTATTTTCACTTCATGAGAATTAATTATGGGGTCCCTGAATAAATATTTGAGTAGAGTTATTAGTACAATACAATAAGAGCTCTCTAGTGGCAAAAAATTATCCTTACATTGCATCTCATTGCTTTACAGGAGATAAGAGGGCTCTGACCTGCACATTTGTTTCCACATTTCACTTGAAAATATAAGCAAACTGTGTTTACAAGAATATATCTTTTAACAGTGAGTTGTTGTTTTTGGGGGGCTTTTTTCACTTTTAAGAACTTAATAGATTCTACACTAATAATCTTTTATACCTGCATTGGTTCTAAACAGAGCAGTGACTTCTTCCCCAAGGCCTGTTTCACAACATCAGTTCTGAAGTTTTTTATTCATTTTATCAGGTGTTCCTAATAGTTGCATTTTTGTATTTCACTATTTGATACCAAATGCATGTTTCATTAGTTTTAGTGGAAACATAGAAGGCACGTACTACACAGTGTAAAACAAGCTGCTTCATAACAGTACGCATGAAAATGCATGAAAAAGCTCCACTCATTCCTTTCTGACAGAAGCTGACAACACTACAGCTTTTGTGCTGGCAGGGTGTCAATGCAAAATTGCACGCACAGTGTGAAACAAATATCAAAATACTCAATAATGCAATATAATACAATGCAATGTAAGTACTTGCCCAATGTGTTAGTTGTGAATATATGCATTTCTCCATCAGCTGATAGTCTGCTTGGCAGAAGCATCTTACTTATGCCT
The DNA here is from genome assembly GCA_013396735.1 of Grallaria varia. Taxonomy (NCBI): domain Eukaryota; kingdom Metazoa; phylum Chordata; class Aves; order Passeriformes; family Formicariidae; genus Grallaria; species Grallaria varia. The sequence goes on from VWZG01010604.1 coordinate 81,933, forward strand.
AAATTTCACATCCCTGATGCAGCAGTCTTCCCAAAGCGATTCTCTACATACCCTAGTTAGTAAGTGGCTAGAAAGAGTTACTTTTAAAACATTGGAGGAAGATTCTGCCCACTTAGTTAATGATCTTAATACTACAAAGAAAGCCTTCTTTCAGAGCTCTCACGTGAGATGGGGAGGTTTCCTCCAACCCTTTGTGTATAATCTGTCTGCCAGTGCCCCAGAAAAGCTGAGACCCTCGTGCCAGACCAGTCTGTCAGTGTCCTGTTATCCGGACCCTTCACTGAACAGTCCTGCTGGATCAGAGGGCTGTTCAACTTGGTTGGCAGCTGCTATGTGGTTTACCAGGTACCATACAAGGTACCATAAACTCCCCTCCATGCAAGGATTCCAACAGAGCCTGGCCACGGTGCCTCCAATCCGCTCCACCCTCTGTTTCGTTCCCCTAAGCAGGGGCTCAACGTTGCATATTTTGTGTGTGGGGAGTCATCATGGAATAAGTTTAAGCCATGCTGACTGCTTTCCATCCAGGGAGCAGCAACTGCATTTCACCCTATAATTTCCATACCATTATAACTTCAGTTACAATGTCAGTATAACTTCCCAGTTTTCTCTGCTTTAACTCCAGTCACCTTTCTGCAAGGGTCTTGGAGATACTCGAATTGCTAACAAAATAGTTAAGGTAAGAATTGTGAAAGCAAAGAGACACTTGTAAAGATATTACTACATATTAAGACAATGTACAATCAATGCTTTTAATTTAGATTTTGTAAAATCCTCTGATTTATGTTTCATGCAAGGAATATAATTTTTAATGTCACTAGCAGAATTCAGGAGCGTACAGATCACAGTGCATGTTTCTCAGTCTGTCCCAAAATCTTGCTCTTTCAGGTCACTTGGAGCTGGCCAACGCCTAGGAACTGAGCCAGACCAAGAGAAGAAGAAGGATTTTCTCCTTTAGATCAGTACAGTTAGCAGGCAGTGTCTCACAGGGCAGCTCTTCAAATGCAGAACAACTTCATACATAAATTACAAAGACTTCTTCTGGCCATCTTTCCTCTCACCTCTTTTACACATTTTTTGTGCAAACAGGGTACAAGTCTGGTCTGTTTAAAAAAGTACTGGGGAAAAATTACTAGAAATTACGTTGGAATGGCTGAATTGTACTTTGCTATTGAAGCTCCATCAGAGTAGTGAAACTGTTGTAACTTATGGACACAGGATTTGTAAAAATTTCGTCAAGAACAGAAAGCTTGTATATGCTTAAACATGACAAATTCCGCGTTTGAAAAGTGCTCAAGGTTGGACGCTTGTCATGCACTCTGTTGAGGAGATGCAAAACCTCAATGGGTTTAGACTCTGGATGCATAACCGTAATTAAGAATTTCCTTCCAAAATACAGTTTTTGTGTCCTAACAACCAGGGAACTTGCTATATCCAGATTTACTTTTTTTCACCCTTATCCAAAACCAATCAAGATAGATTAACAGCTTTCCCTTAAATGTGACTGTGGAAGAGTTCAGGCTTTGCTGAATGAAAACCAGCTCCTATGCAGTCTGGTTGCAATGCTTTCGTTAATCCATTCACACATCTCCCAGTATTTCTCCATGTTTTGTTATCTAAAAGTGAACAAAATACAAGTGTGACAAGTAGCAACAAATATCTCCTATTGCAGTCAGTGAAACATCTGCCTTGGCTGTGAATTCCAACCAAATAATATAGTATTGACACAGGCTGCTTTTACATAGATTGCAAAGACATATGCTCTACACAGAGATTCCTAAAAAAAATTACAAAAATCTTTAAAAATTCAAGTTATTCGTACAGTCCAAAATTCTTTCCAACAACCTCATTTCAGCACTTACTTACACATATCATTAATTTCACAGTGCTCTCCCTAATGATGCCCTCCATTGCCATTATCATTATTACCATAAGATGTGTCAATAGAAACACAAATAATGGAGACAGTTAAGTGTGTTAGAAATACAGAGGGAAAAAATGAAATAAATAAACAAATAAATAGAAATAGTTCTTGTCTGAGCTTGGAAGCTTTGGCACGGGATTAAAAACTCAAACCAAAACAAAGCTTACCTTTTTCACTGTTTATCTTGCTTATCAGCCATGAAAACCAATTTGACAATCTAATTATTCTCTTCAATTTTAGAATAAAGGAAATTGTAATCCATCCATTGAAAACCGTTATTTGCCTTATCATCATCATCATAGCTAGGCTTCGCAAATGAAGATTTGGGAAGGGCTCTACCCCATGCTTCCTGCAAGCGTGCTGATTTACCATACATAAAATGTTAAAATACATTTGTGTTACTGTTTGTGGAGTGAAAGTTCATAAACTGTCAAAAAGACCTTAAGAGGCCAGCCTCTTTGCCTCCTTTTGAAGTATAAGAAGTAAGAGACAGTTCAAGGGGATACTTTTTCCCTTTGGTCACCCCCAAAAAGCATAACAGAGTTCGTTTTTAGGAAATGCTGTTGTCTACAATTTGAGAAAAGGAATGGGAAGACTGCCCATGGCATTTATATTACTGAGGTGAAGAAAGCTCAAAATGAGTGTCTGATGCAAATGTCACATTTCATAAGAGTCAGTCAGCCTTTCCTGCAGCGGCCAATGAGGAACCTCAGTACTCCCTAAGAACCTCCACCATAGCTCTCTAAGCATACACTGCTCCCTTGCCTCTCTAGTACAGATACAGTTAGTGGTGGGAATGCATATTTTTAATGCAGAATAGAGTGTGAAACACAATATTATTACAGAAGGTCAAACCAAAGAATTATACTAAAAGCAAAATTCCAGGAATGAATGTGAGTTGCTGTGTCTTGGACTGAAATACGCAGACAGTTTTTCAATTAGCAGGATCATTCACAGCAAGTTCCATGCATTACTTAGGAAGCATACTAAAATGAAGATAAAGATCTGCCTATTGATAACATAATTTAAATCTGGGAATATAAGGCAGTTTTTGTTTTCAAAGTATTTTAAAGTGCATTTGTGATTTTCCACTGACATTTCAAGGAAACTTAACATGATATTTAATTATGGTTGATTTGTTTTTCTGTGTACAATCAACAGCATAGTTCTTAGATTGTGTTTGCCTCATAAAATGCAATTCATGCTTGGAATAATAACATTCAAGAAGCGGAATTTTCACCAAATATAAGGAACCCGAACATTGCTCATTAACCTAATTTTTTTTTCTGATAGAGAAGTCATGCAAAACCAAAGGTGTATTGAGATGTACTTACAAAGAAGTAAAATAATTAAAAGTTTTTGAAGAATGAAATTTAGAGTTCTCCTAGCTGAAACATTTAAATATCAAGTAATAATGAGCTAAACTGAGATGTGGCAAAGAGCAGGCTCTTGTTAGTAACATGAAAAAGATTTGACATTACTCATGAAAAAAAAAGATTAATTCACAATTACAGTACTTCTTAAATGCAAGAAAGGACATATTTCCCTTATTAGTGAAAAAAATCTCGTTTAAAAACAAGGTTCCTTGATATTGCAACTTAGTGCTGATATTGAAAGGGGTCACGTGGTATTCACCAAACTGTTGAGTATTTCTAATAAAACTTAATATGCTGAAAAATTTGCATGAGTTTACGATCTGAAGCTTTTGGGAAAATTATCTGTCATGCGAGAAAAAATCACAAGAATTGGCAAAAAAACTAGTAAAATATACTGAATTTTATTAGGTACTGCATGTAACATGGAAATTAATCACTTTTTTTTTCTATGCATATTTGTTGCAGTTACAGACAGATTATAAATTTGATAATTTCCTTTTCCATGGAAAACTATAAAACTAATATAGGATGATTACAGTTTAAATATTAACACTGGGAAAAAAGCACACATTCTCAGATGCTTTCTTGAACTTATATGAGAACATGTAATTCTTTGAAGAGGCAGTTCTCTAGTCCAAAATTATAATACCTAATTCTCAAGTGATAGCACAAATGATACTGGGTGCCAAGACTGATGTGTTTCTGCTTTTCTATCTGTAAAATAAGCATTAATAGGTATTGCATATATTACAAGTTGCAAAATCCATATAATATCTCTTAATGATTTAAGTTCTTAAATTTAAGTATCAGTGTCTTTTTGATGCATTTATTAGAACCCAAAATTATTATTTAGCTGTAATTTTGTTGTACTCATTCAAACATGGCTAGTTCTCAAGTGAGTATGCTGAAATTTATTTTACAAGTAATCTATGTTTATTTCCAAGATAAAGGTCTCTATTGCTTACAAGTGTTGAATTCAAACAATTTTTGGCTGATTTCAGATTTTTAATATTTATTGATTGAGAAGTATCTTGCATACTTTTTTCTCATACTGTGTTTGCTACATTGAATTGTTCCCTCAAAAGCAACATCAACAACAAAAAACCAAGTAATAGCATTGCAGTCTCTGGGATACTTGCCCTATGATCTGGCTATTTTTTTACAGCATAAGAATCTGCCTGTCTGAAATACAGATTTGTTTTGCACATAAAAAGTTATCATAAACATGTGTGTGTTCCAAATTGGAACCCCTGAAAGTGGTCATAGTAACTTTTTGAGGTATTGTTGGAATAAAAAGAATTCATAGGTTTTAGTGGTCACTAAGAGAAGCACCTATTATGATAGCCTTATATCTGAATACTTATGATGGATTTTGATTTTTTTCCCCCACTGTTGGCTTGGAATTCCTTTTTTTCTAAAAGCAATACTACCTTTCCCCCAGGTACATAGCTGGATATGTGCATCACCAGCTCACATTGCTGTTTTCTCTTTATGATCCTCTTCCTGGTCTAAAATTTTGATAAATCTTTCTCTTGATAATAGTACTGATGCCTAAAGGAGTGTTTGATACCCACGCAGAGAATGAAGGATGCCGATAAAATCCTGAATGCCCCAGGTACTTATGACTCACAAGGACAGCCTTGTAAGAGTCCACTATTGTTTACACCACTAACAAAGTCTGTTGACATCACAGAGAAGAGCAATGACGTACATCACAAAATAGGATGAAAATAGAAAAGGTAGATGGGCAGTGAGAGAAAGTAAAACAAAGTAAACAACAGGTGGATAACTAAGAGTATTGCATACATTAGCTACCAAGCCCTTATTCTTTAATATTCTTCCTCACATGGCATGTTAGTATTTCAGTTTCTGCTTTAACAAGGTGCAACAAATCTCCTCAGACTGCTTGTGTACTTCTCTGCTGTTTTACAAACCACAAAGAATACTCTTTCTCAGTTTTCCCCCTCGTACCATGCTGTTCAGGGGTTGCTACCTGTGTGCAGCAGTCTGTTCTACAAAAATAGCCCGCAGGTCCGCAGTGTATATTATGGCACCCTTAGTTCTCTGGAGTTCATTAATGTCTATTTATACACTATTTCGCAGAAAAATATATACCATTATTATTCCACAGTAGTGGAAAACCACTGCTGTCATACCTATATAAGCTTGGTTGTGTCCTCTTTTAATTTCTACATAAATAAACTGTAGGGTCACACTGATTGCCTCAGAAAAGGAAGGCATATAAAACATCTCAGCAAATTTGATTTCACCAATTAGAACAGCAGCAATCTATTGTATCAGTTACAATATAAGTATCTGGGTCTTCATGTTTAAACCCATCCAGGGCTGGAAATAGATACATATTTGATGAGTGAGCTGATTCTTCAAGGTTTTTCGGTGTCGAAAATGACATTTAAGTAGAATCTAGAAAATAAATTCAAAAAAAACCCTACCCCAGTGCATTGGCTCCAAGTTCTGGAGGCCAATGTGTATTGGAGGTACCTGTAGTCACTTGACATCTCCCTTCTTGGCATGAGGTCTTTCTTCCTCATGTTTCACACTCCATAAAATTTCTGTGTGTGCAGTGCTATGGCCAGAAGAATATTTAAAGGGGTTCATTTCCACCAACTTCCACTGATCTTCACATGACATGCAGCAGCCACAGCCACTTGTGTCTAAAAATACAGCTAGAAGAGACCCTCCACACCCTCATCTTCTAACTACAGCGCTATTAAATAATGTATCAATTCAATGCTATCCCCCTCTCTCAGTTTTACTGAGACTGTCCTATCCACAAGCTGACAGAAACACAGAGAAACTGGAACCACATCTGCAAATACTTGTAGTTAAAGGCTCTGTCCAGTCCAGTTAAACCTGGATGACACACCCAGAGCATTTCATGGTTACACCATTTGAAAGCAAAGGCTCTGGCAGACTTTTAAGATATATTAGAAACCAATTGTGTTTCTGCACAGAGGGATTTCTAATGCATACTGAAAATCATACTGAACCAGGAGTTAGCTCAAAAATGGAATAAAGAATTCTGTACATGAAGGTAGACAAAATGTCTCAGAGGCAGGGCAAATTATGAAAAGCGATGACAGCTTCACCCATTCATTTCAGTCCTTTGTTTTCCCAAGTAACAAGGACTTTGATAAAAGAATTTGTGACAGAAAATAATTCTGGTTCAAGTTATTTAATTACCATGTGAAATTATTTAAATCAAATAATAAATTAAAATAAATTAGTAATCAATCTGTTTGATTTCAAAAGAGAAATGAGAAGAAGAAGGTTATTCTACAAAACTAAAATAATGAAGAACACAGGAATATACATGCAGAGATTGCCTTGAATGTCTGAAGTCCAACTTTAAAATTGTTGTGGGAATTGTATTCCATTAAAAACAAGAAGTAGGTTAACTAGGCAGTGAGGATGCATCTGAAAGCAAAGTTAATACAAATGTTGTTGGAAAAATAAACAAATATTATTCTATATTTCAACAAGAATTGAGTTTTTTGTGATAGCTCCTAGGAAAAGCTACTTTCACAGTTATACACCTATGTATTTAGCCTCATCATAGTTTTCCCAGACAATAATCTCCAGCACAATGCAACTAAGATCAAAAGTCCTTTAGATCTCCAAAGTATATTATTTTCCTTAGGTCTTATTTTCATCATGAGTTTGTAGTTTAATATTGTAGAAGTTGGATTTTTTTACTATCTCTTAAAAATATTTTTATTTTGTATGTAATCATTGCATAAGTCAGAAGTGACATTCTCATGAGTTATTATTCACGAAAAATTCCATCCTCAACAGTTAATATTTGAAAGAGTGTTATAATTAAAGAAACAATGAGCAAGTGAACACAGTCCACTTTTTTCAATACTGTACAATCAGTACTATGTTCAAATTGAGTTTCAAAATATCTAATGTTAGGCTAACTAAACTTTTTATTTAGTCTTGCATTGTTTTTTTATTTCCACTTGTATTCATCACCCCAGAATTTGCCTTTTTAAAATATTTTAGGGGATTTTTTTCATTATTAAACAAAATAATGGGGTCTATACTCAAGTCTCTTATCCTCTCTTCTATCATACAGTTTATTTTTTAAATATAAACTTGCATACACTAGTTTCTACATTTTACAACATAAATGGCACAATCTGTAGCTTCTGGAGAGAAGAAATAATGGTAACTGCACTTCGTGGGGCATTTATCAGAATCTATAGTGCAAGTGTCTCCTGGCAGCATGGGGCACAGACGCTAATTCATAGGGAGCTTACCACGATTTTTTTTGATTTTAAGATTAGGTGAGATGATTTCACTCTTTTTTGTCTTCCTAGACTGAGCTGCTTTAGGGTAACAGAGGTTCCTATACTTATAACTAAAGTACGCTTGAACTGCTGTCTAGATAAAGCCACCTCATAACCTTACCAAATAGATGGCAGCATTGTTAAGTGTATCTCCAGTGCTGCAGCCCCTCTTCCTCTGTAACTCTCTGCTCTCCTTACTACTCATGTAGTTACTCAGCTACATATATCTAGATGCTTATGAGCCCTCACAAGTTAGTCAGAACCTCTGAACTACTTAATATAAGGGCTGCTGAGGCCTTAGAGTCATTAAAAACAACAGGTTGAAATGTGAGCACTCAACGTCACTTAAGATCAGCTCCAAAATGTTCTCCAGGCATCTTATTTTTGAAAAACACGTAATTATCTAATAAAGCATTAGGGAAAACAAACAAACCAACCAAAAACTAAAACTAAACCAAACCAAAAAACAAAAACCAAAACAAAAGAAAAAAACAACAACAAAAAACAAAAGGAGCAGAAAACCACAGAAAGCCAGGAAATTCAAAGCAAAGATGAAGTGATAAAGAAATTTAAACTCTGGACTAGAAAATGCAAACATAGGAGTAAGTTACACATTATATCCTTATTATGTCTCTGCAAGAAACCTCTTCCAGTGTCATCCCACTTTAATGCCTTGCAGTTTGTGTATATGTGTGTCTGTGAGTCTGGGCATGTAAGCGTGTGTTGGGAACTCCAGATATGAAACTGCTTACTCTTTAATGCGCATATTATGGATGCTTCACAGGCTAAAACACAACTAGGTAAACCTTTGCCCAAACTTAGCTGCAATGAAAATACTAAAATTGTCATTTAAAGCACCAGTGTAAGAGAAGGTTTTGGTATTTTTTAATTTTTAAGGTTGGGGGGGTTTTGTGGGAGCCTTTGCCATATTNTACCAGAATGAGATTTCCAAGTACTTTATCACACCACATGTGTTCTAAGTATTCTCTTTTTCTTCACCCAAATCATGTCTCTATGCCTGATGTATACCTAGATAGTTATGAGTAATGCCCAGACGGGATACTGAGCTAATTCATAGAAATAGCCATCCAGATCAAACAACAGATGTAAATGTATATGCAGCTTGTTTACATTTACATAAATGTGGTCTGTGATGTTAGAAGACATAACATTAATGATTTATTTGGTAAAGCACACAGAAATCCTAGTTGGGAGCAAGATACCACCTTTGTAATCATTAAGGTTAACAGAACAGAAAGCCTAGGCCAGCTTTAGAGACCACATCTGCTAAAAGCTTATTCCACTGCGAGCTTTTCATTACATATTCTGGTAAAAGTAAAGTAAACATTTTTAAGACAAAATTATTAAAATGATGAATCATGAAGACCACAGCCCAACATGGAGACCTGTAAGAAGTTATCAATTTAACTCTTTGATACCCTCTTTCCCTCTCTTTAAGCTGAGATTGATTTGTAAATCCAAACTAAACTTACAATCTTTAAAGAAAAATTTATACACAAGGGTCTATGTAGCTACCAAAATTAATGCAAAGATTTAGCAAAGCAATTCACCATTCAGAAAGATAGCTACTCCCCGCTCAGAGAAACTATTTCCAACCATTTATTGGTGGTGTCTTGGTAAAACTGTAGTCAGAATAGGCCAACATCTGATTGGCTACCTCAGTGCTGAATGGTAAAGGGGATAAATTGCTCTAGCATGAGCCTTTTCATCTTCTCTACTAATGGAGCTATCTACAGTCCATATAAATCTATGGAGAGATCACTGAAAATGAACACCCTGAAAAATAAACACCCAAGAAAAAACTCTCTCCTTCCAAGGAAGAATAAACACACAGCAGCAACAGATTTTGAGCATACCTTTGTTCACTTTTCAGTTCTTTAAAAATAAACAAACAAAAAGCCTAAATCTTCATTCAACAACTACAGTCATCAAGGCAGGATTAAAATCATGACCATAAAGCAACCTGACGTGTTTCTGAGTAAAAGCCTGATAAGCAGCAAGCCTAATTTAGGTCATAGCCTGACTGATAAAACATACCTGAAATATATTAATTGTTGTGAGCCACACTGCTCAGCTGGTTGTGTTTTAAGACAGTCCAAAGTTCTAACTACATCTTCCGTCATTGGAAAATCTGCCCTCCACTCCAGCAGTCCAGTTAGGAATGTTTCTTTTCTTTTTTTTTTTCACTCTTTTGTTTTCTGTAATTACACAATAATCTGTTGGACCTAAGAGTTTTATTGACTTTGGAAACACAAAAGTAACAATTTAAGGCTTTTCCTCCTTGTTTTTCTTGAAGTTGTTCATATAAATGTGGATATCTACATGCAATGTGCAAAATTATATTAAATATTATACTAATATTTCTATTAAGTAAGACCATTTTTATGCCTTGGGTAAATCAGTTTCCCTTCTTTTCTTGTTTTCCAATATATTCTTTCAATGAAGTTATTTGCTCTCTTGTATACATTTCCATACAGAATTTCTACACAATTTAAAGCAAAATGCACTGGTTGAGAACACTGACAAATGAAAACATTCATTTAATTTTTCACCACTCATTGTCAAAGCACAATGCCTTAATCACTGAAGTCCCTGACAGAATAAACTGATACTATACCAAGAATTTAGGGTACCACTGTTCCCATTTCATCTAGTATCCACAGTTGAACACATCACTCCAAGCGAGTAGATTCAACTCATCGTCTCATTTCCAGATCTCTCACCTCCAGCGGTTACAAAATTGAGACGAGACAAGGAAATGTTTCAGGATCTATAGATTAAATATATTAAGAAAAATGCAAGGCATTGTTTTCATGTAATGGACTGTCTTCCGAGTGCTGTCAATTCCAAATAAAATCATGGGAGCTGAACTTCTCTGCAAAGTCATTTTCCTGGACCATTAATTCTGAATTGCCATTTACAGAATAATTGCACTTTTGTTTCCCTGGGGATTCTGCTGCTGTGCTTTAACCTGTGCTATCCTTCTTAACCCTCACATCAAAATATATACAGCTGAAATGGAAGTCATGAGCATATAGGTCATTAATGCAGAGCTGGGCCTAAGGGTATCTTTAATAGTTCTGTTGAGGACATTCTTACAATGACTGCATTTTTAGGGGAGTGGAAAGATTTTTTGCAGAAGGACACAGCTGGATCTATTCTGAGAAAGGTTAGCTGGGACAGCTGAATGTCCCTGAGGAGATAATAAATTGCACTGGCCAATTTGATAGAGCTGATTCTGAACTGGAGGATATCCAAACAGCAAAAGCCTTTTGAATGGTAAATACTTCCTCCATTAATTGCTGAAAATAAAGGTAGGCTTGAGGGAGTTTCAGTTCGACCATGCTGCTTTTTTTTTTTTAGGTAACTTACCGACAAAAAATGTACTGTTCTTGAAAATGACTCCCATGACTTTGATGAGGCTTGAGTTGAGAATTCCGCTTTCTTTCCTTTTGGGAACCACTAAGGGAGGAGCAAGGCTAACAAAGTTAATGACTTGATGTCAGAAGTCAGGAGTGGAGGATCTGAGGCAGGAAGGAAGCGCAGCTGCCTCCTGCTCCTGTGCAGGGTAACTAGGAAGGCACTGCACTAGCAAGGGCAGCATTCCGACCATACTTTTTTCAGGCTCTGAATAGAAGGTCACCCGCCTCCTTCATTTTCCCCTTCCAATCAATATTTAGTCTGCTCAGCAGCTGCTAGAGCTGGCTGCCTCTGAACTTCATTGCCGTAAGTTACTGAGAAACTGGCTTATTATGACAACACAGATCTACCATCAGATCTGACCTGCAGCGGCTGCCCTGTCTTTTTCAATCTACTTCAAAATACAAGGATACGTCCAGCACACAGCATTTACTGTACAAACCACAGAGCAGAGAGGCTCCTGATCAATAGGAAAAGTAATAGGCTATGAGGGATTTGGGGCCAAATATGTTAGATATTATAAAAGATTGGCTCTGATAAGGTTAGGGCAATTAGTTGTTAAAAAATATAGCTGCAAGTACTCACTGGTTAAAATAATGATGTTTTACTTCCTAATCTTTTACCAAACAAGTTCCAGTAAGAATGTATTTTCCAAAAGTTGTTTCACTTTTCACAAGAACTTGGGCAAGACACAAGCTATCTGTAATCCCACAAACCAGCCAGTAAGTTTTTGGAGACAGATAAACATGCAGTAACACAGTGATTTTAATAAAAATTATAATGCAAACTCAGGAATTTACAGGTTCAAATGACCGTTAACAGTATACACAACTTTTAGGCCCTTGTTTACTAGCTGGATGGTAAAAAAGGGCAAAGCCAACCACTGAGGTAGTTTCTGGAGGTACAAAATACTGAATGAGCAAGGCAGAAGAGTCACTTCCCATCCTGGTTTGTAAGTAGCCACAACAAGTTAACCTGACCAGGCTACTAGCTTTACAGTGCATCTATGAGTACATTTTACACATAAAAATATTTCCATTCATTTAATCTTACTGGATTTTTACATGAAAGCAAGACTTTTCAATTTCAAATTTCAAAGTGTGTGTTTAGGAACCAGATTATTGTGATAATATAACATAGCAGACCGTCATCCACTACAAACGGATCTTCAGCTTCAGTTTGAATGCATGCATTCAGTCCAGTATTCCCTGATAATCAAATTGCTTCAGGAATTAGATGCTGTTGAAAAGCAATCTGGTACCATTACAGTATTGGCTTCTCTTTTACTTCAGTGGGGAAAGTGGGAACTGTGGGATCTAGTTACTGTACAAAACACAACCAGTTCTACAGAAAAGACAATGTGAAAGTTTCATTTTCGTATAGTAATCTACTTTGAATTCTTTTGGCCTTGAAGTGACCAACTGCAAATCTATGTGTACATTTTCATTGGGATAATAATGCTTTTGGATGGCACATTTAAACTCTGAAGCAAGACAGGAGAACTGTTTCAGTAAAAAGCAGAATTGAGGCTAAATCTTTGATCAAAGCAAACCATTAATGATAAAAATTATAGCAAAGATGTAGCAGTGTATCTAAAATTCTAAAAAACAAAAATTAAAATCTATAATTCTATTTGGATTTAATTTGTTTCAGGTAGAAATTTCGAAATACTCCTAAAGAACATTTCTAGAATACCTCCTTTACTTTAGAAGTAGTGATACTCCTACTGGAACTAAACTTTACAACATTTGTTCGCTATTTGTGGAGGAGTTTTGATTCACTGTGAACTGTGTTGTGACTACTTTTGCATAAATACCTCAGGGGGAGGGAAGTGATATATTAGTTAAGGCACAATTTTTGAGCTAGGCTCTATTCCAAGTTCTGTCCCAACTTCCTCTGTGACCTTGAACAAAGCACCTAATTCCTCTGTATTTCGTTTCCATTTCTAGAAAATGAGGACAAGGAAATTATGCTATCTCAAGAGTCCTGTGAAACGAAATTAATTAGCAATTGTGAAGCACTCATATGCTGTGGCCATGGCAATCTCCAGTCTGAGAAAAATGGGGCAATGTAGTAAGGGTTTTTCCATGTTCTGTACACCTACAAAAGAGTCAGTGTTACAAGCTTTATTCTTGAGAAGTTGGTACTGATGAAATCAATTACAATCAGTTTCCGTCCCCTGTATGCCTCTGAAGGAGCCCAGCTACACCAAAAATTGGATTTGCTACACAAACATATATTTTTTATTTGTCAGCCAATCAATAAAACCCAAAACTTGACTTAGAATTCTTATTCATCCACTAAAAAAAGCTATTCCAAAGTTGTTTCTTGGGAAATGTATTTTGAGGAACACTAAAAACAGGCAAACAATAAACAAATGAAAAAAAAAAAAAAGGAGAGAAGAAGAAAATGGAGCATCACATTTAGAAAATACCTATCAGAGGAGATTCCCTTTTACAAACTATTTTAGTAGCTAGCATAATCTGCACAGTGATCTCTCCTACAGGAGACACAGTTTTAAATCTCATGGCTATCTCACACCTCCCACATCCCACTTTTCTCACCTATTTCCATTATTTCCATTTGATGCCTTCCTACAAATTCATCACAGATTTATAAATAATTTGGGGATGACTTAAACTGGGGGTAGGATTGGCATATTTAGTATTCACGCAACATTTTTAGAGATCTTGATGAAAAAAATCATTAAGAAAAGTATTGATAACTCTTGAGTGATACAAAATGTGAATGTAGAGCTATTAGTAATATGTTTATATATTGGCTTATTTGTCTTACCAGAAAGTTAAGTACTCAGCTGAATGCTTTGGTCTGTTTTGAATTTTTAAATTGATAATTCTCTGTATTATGAGTATTCTCACCTCAAGAATACTCAGTATGTCTGGAGAAGTTTCACTATTCTAATTAATTCCTGCGAGATATGTACTATGAATATCAATTTCACAAATATAATATGGGTCAGTTAATGTCTGAAAGAGAAACAGGAAAAAAACAATGCATGAATAGAATAAACTTTTAACCCTTAGGCTAAACTGGCAATTTTAGAGCTGTTCTTTGGAAATGTATGCTAGATCTGTGTAAAAATGACTGTTCAATCAAATGTAATGTTAAGGATCTACTTTAATAATATTTTCAGTAATTTGAAAAAAAATTGTAATATAGTCTTAAATCAGTTTGCTGATTATTTTTCCTTCCAATACTGAAGAGCAAAAGTTATTGCTGAAAATCTTACTTTCACAGAAACGATTATATTGTTCAAGATCTCCCCAATGTTTTAAAAAAAATAAAAATCCTCAAAGACTATTTTATGCACGTCTGTAAATGCTCAGAAAACATAGGAATGCTTCACTACTATTGTATGTACTTGTTTCTAAAATGTTCAGCATATGCTCCTAATTCAGGAGGTTATTTACATGCTTCCATAACTTTTGGCATTCCCATAGCACCAGAGTGTTTTCCATGATATGTGTGCTCAGCAGCTGGCACAACACCTGATTAATCCCCCAGAGAAAGCTGCAGCAAAGATGATTGATAAGGCAGAATGTAATGAAAGAAGAACAGAAGTTACAGACATTGTAGACTAAAGAATGCTCAAGTGTGGCCGAAGTTATTCTTCCCTGACACTTAATTATCACTCATCTGTCTTTTTTTCCTGAAAAAGAAAGATTATTACTCTCTGCACTTTACTGTAGTAATTTCAGCTACTGACAGCCTGGTAGTATGCAGCCTCACTATGAAGGAGAGTTTACAGATCAGTTTTTGATAGGCAACACAGACAGGCTTGCACTCTAGATTAAACATATTTTAACATACATGCATAACCAGATTTGAGAAGCAAAATATGCAAGCTGCATGATAAGTAGAAGTTGCCTTTAAGATCCTGAAATAATCAGAGACTCTAATACTGGTGTTACTCTTGTTTAGCACATATGGGCAGAGCTGTCCGTAGCTGCTGGGTAATAGACAGGGTTACAAGTGTTTCAGCTCATGGTGTGCCATTATAAAATCATGTTTCTTTTATTTTTTTTCACTGCAAGACATGTATCGCTATTGATAAAAAAAAATCTTGAAACAGTAGTTTCAAGCATATAACTTCTATTTAACTGGAAGTTATTTTTTTCTGAACTTGTTAGGGATATATGCATGAAAACTGGACTTTTTAGAGATGTCAATTCTATTATTAGAAAAAAAAAATTATTCTGGAAGCCTAGAACCTTTTTTTTTTTTTTTTAATTTTCTAACTGGGAATAATTTTTCATGAAAAAAATTAATCCAGACAAGCAAAAAAAAAATCAAAAAATGTATCTTGTAATTAAACAACTAAGGATTTATTATTTTTTCATTTTTTCTTTGACAGCTTAATTTTCAAATGGTAACATGAAAGACAGAGGGAGAAATGTATCACTTTATTGCTATTGCACCTGACAGTCCTCAAATTAATTTTAAATACTGACTGTGGATCCTTGGGAAAAGCTGGTTTAGGCTTTTCTCTCACTTCTCCTTAATTCTGTAGCTACATAATGAGAAAACTAACGTGGGACATGGCAAGGACATACCTGTAAACAACAGTTTTCATCAGAACAGATTAGAATTTTTTGCTTTCAGTGGAATCCTAAAAATACTGAATTCCCAGACACTTTGTTGCTGGAGGATGCACTCAGCTTTGAAAGGTCAGAACTTTTCTATACATGTCAGAACTATCAAATTATTATGCTGCACTGATGTGCAAGATTTGGATATCCATTAACACTGCAAGAAACACCCTGGAGATGTTGTCCTTCCCAAACCATGAAGCCAGCTGTGCAGTTTGAGGTCTAGTTCTGTACTGCAGATTACTCCCCATGCAAACATTGCAAAACTTTCCAGAACCAGAACTTTTCACCAGACAAAGTAACTAACCAGAATTAATAAGAGAGCGACATAAAACAATGTACAATTGTGTACATTGCCTCCGTATGTCACAAGCCCATCCACAGACAGCATGTTCCACAGATGGCAGGTTACCCGGCCTTGTTGCCTCTGCAGGCTTTCATCTCCCTTTGAGATGGAGGAAGCCTTGGCATTTCTGTGGGCAACATGTGAATTTGTTGCCTTGTCCTGTTGTGGGTGTAAGGCCTGACCCCACACAGAACTCCGTATGAGTACAGGGCCTTTAGGAAAAGAGAGCATTGCAAGAGCAGAACTTATTTCCCTAGTAGGATTTGTTGGCTGGTTGGCTTATTTGTTTTGCAGTAGAGCTTGTTTATGGATTAGAAATCACCAGAACATCCCAGGAACCAGAATGGATATTTTTTTATGGTGGTTGCAATAATTTAGAGCTAGGTATAAAATAGCAACAGCAATAGCATTTAAAATCATGCATCTTACCCTACCCCACCACGGTCAATAAAACTGCCCGTTCATTCTATTTACTTTGTTGTACAAGGCGATACAAATTAAGAGGTTGAATTCTTGCCAAAACCACAGTGCCAGAAGGTTAGAAGGCAAAAATCTTGGAATTACAGTTGCATTTGACTGATATCTAGTTGTCATTTCAGTGAAAGCTACTGGCAAGCACTATTAAGATGAAGATGTGTTGGAGGGCTGTAAGACATCTCTAGGAAATCCATGTAGGGCAAAAAAAGTTCATTGTATCTTCTGCAACAGGAAAGTAGGCAATGACAGATGGTGCAAAATGAGAAGTTCACAGCAAAAGCGCCTCCTTTAGATTATAGATACCTCAGTGGAACAGCATATATGTACCTCAGTACAAACATCTAGCTTTAAATTTGAAATCAAAATGAATATTTGAATACCCATCTACTCTGGCTGCTATATATGATTATGCTGTTAAAGATAGACAAGCTGCCTCAAATGACATATGAAAAGACCAGTATGACTCTCCAACAAAATTTCATCTTGATTTTGAGGTAAAAAAATGTTTGCAAGTGCTGCTTGAAATATCCATATACTTCCAATGCTTTTTGCTTATGTATTTGTTCAAAACAAGTCCAGAAAAATACAGTATTGTAACATATAAATTCAGGCAACTTTTATATTTTCAATAGAAAACATACAGTTAATTTTTTTTTTTTAATTCTATGTGTTTAGATATTCATTTACACTTCAACTTGTGTAATTTCATCTTCTTAGTAAAAATTATTGTGTAGTTATAATATGGCATAGTCTTCAATACGGTATAATGATACCCTATATCTAACCCCAATTTAATTACACTGTCCAAATAGCGAGAAATATATTTAGCTAGGAAAAATAGTTTTAAATAGGTTGTGAGGAAGAGTTCAAGGCCTACTTATTTAGAACTTTCTGGAAACTGTATTCAAACAGACATATCTGGAGTAATATCTCACACCAACCTGATGTGAGTTCAATACAACACAAATTGATGTTCCCACTATTCCTGAGGCTAATCTTGAAAGAATATTCTGTAATCAAGACAAGAATATTGTGTAATCAAGAATGAAGGTGAACACTTTCCCCCAAAACCATGACAGAGGAGGCTTCAGTTTCCCAACTGCCTTTTTACAAGTTTTTTTCCATGTTTTATTCTCTGTTTCATTAATAAGACATTGCTTTTTTACATCATAGACATCTAAGGTCAGGTAACAATTGTTCCTAATTTTTATCAGGCTGCCCCAAAGGTATTCTATGCTAGTTCAACTAGACTACCAGGTGCAAAGCAACAGGTCCCTCACAACAGTACTCGTGACTGGAATATCGATAGGATACTTCCTATAGGCTGTAACTATGCCTCCTGCAATGTCATTATGGAGCATTTACAAAGGATCCATCACCAGCAAGCCATTCTCAAACAAACAAATTTTTTTAGGCAACACACATCTTCAGCTGAGAAGTACAACTGCCACACAAGTTTTACTTTGTCCTTCTGGAAATAATAGTCTCTAAATACACTGGAGATTTGCTAATTACCTGCAACCATACATTTGATTCTATTGTGCTATAACATGTATTCTTTAATCTACCTTTCTGCTATCTGGATTTGAATTTTTAATCTGGAAATATTCCACATCCCTTGTTCCCACAAGTTTCTCCACTGGAGTCTTAAATTAGAAGAAGGTACTTACATAGACTAATAGATGCTTTGTATACAGGACTCAAACTTCCGTTTTCTTTGCTTTCCATACTAGTCACTCACTGTATCTCCTGACCATCATTCAGACATTCTCTAAATGGCAAGCATGATTTGTTTTGTCAGACTTCTTGTCTTTCATAATCCAAGAAAAATTATGCCAATGGCTTCATTCTTCAAGCTAAAAGAGTTCAAAGAGAGAAGTCTCTCCATTGGTTATGTAGACAATGAAAGGAGTCTGGAATTACTGCCAGCTGCACTTGGTATTTTTGACTTTACTGAATATTAGCTTCACCTTCCTTCTGAAATCTAGCAACTTCTATTCCAAATGCTTTACACTACTCTACCGTCAGTCTTCCAGCTGCTGATATCAACTTCACAGGTGTCTCTGCATCTAGTCTCCTGAACAATACACTCATTCTTTCATACAACAAGCTACACTGGCTTTTAAGTGCTTTCCAACCTCAATACATAACCCCCAGCAAAGCATCACAATTTCAAGGAACAAGTTCAAGACATCAGTAAGGCCCCTGGGGCACTTTCACGCTCTTAGCTAGGTATACCCACAGTGCTGGGTGTTTTTGTCAACATGTTGCCTACGTTTTTCAGCTGCTGACAAGATACCAAATAACACTTGATATGCACATCACTGGTTCTGAAGTCACAGCATGTACATCAGGCAGAACACAACAGATGACATGGCATGCAAAGAAATCAATAAGAAATCTGGCCAAGATTTTGTCAGGAAACTGTCAACAAAAATATTACACTGTACTTTCAGCAGTCTGATTTTCTCTTTTCTTCTCCCAGGTGGTGAGGATGATGGCTTTTCGACTTCATCCAATATTTATTTGCTTTCTGTAAGGAGAAAGTAATCATTGAAAGGACCATATCTTCCCTGGATACCATAGGGGATCATTATGATCAGTTTACCAACTTTTGAGATGGACCTGTGTCTGTCAATACATCTTTATAGCATCATTTATGACTTCTGATTAAGTGCTGGGAAGATCACAGATATAAATAATTGTTCCTTAACTAATACAGTTTAACCATTTTCCTTCTCCATGTCTCCCTTTGTCTATGCACCCTCTGTTCTATCACAATGGACTCCTGTTTCTTTTCTTCTTAGCAAGTAATTTCCTGCCTCTCATTTCCTTTGCAAATGTTCACTCTGCTCTGAGACTGGATGACAGTTTTATCACTTCTGCATGACTAAATACAAATGGTGCTCTGAGAAATTTTGGGAAATCCCTTCTATCAAGGAATGACATTCCCATTCTTCAAAAGCAAAATTAAAACTAAATGCTTCAACTACAGGCATTTAAAATTATTTAAGCATTACAAAAAGGATTTTCTGTGTTTTTCTCTACAAGTGGTATAATACAGTTTTGTTCAGGTTTTCTATCTTAAACGGATTGGGGAATGACAGAATTGCAATCTCTCACTACCTACTTGCCTCACAGACAATAACAATCCATTGTAAACAATAGTATTTTACAACAAAATATCAATAACAACTTTGCCGAAATAGTCTCTCAAATGTGTTTTATGTGTTCTCCAGTTTAAAGCACTGTGTGTCTCCTAAGAAAGAAAACCCCAATATTCTCAACATAACCTTCTAACCAAATCCCCAGTATTTAATTGTTTTCAGTCAAGTGCTCCACAGGGGCAGTTGTGCTAGAAAGTCTGGTATTTTCCAGTTAAAATCAATAGGAAAATGTTCACCACATTCAATGGGGAAAAGCCAAGACTGAAGAGAATATCATCGATCCACAAACCCTGTAAACCTACGCAACCATTTAAACCGCAAAAACATTTTCACAGTGCTTTCATCCAGATTTAGGTGATAGGTTTTAAATCTATCAGAAACAGGCTTTAAGCCTAAAAAAATTACTCTTAAATATTTTTTGCCTTATCTCTTACCCTATGATACATTCAAGGTAATAAGCAACATCAATGCAATCTAGGTGCTCGACCAGCTGTCTCAGCCAGCTCACACCGTGTTATTGAAGACTCTTTCTGGCACATGGTTAATGATACTGCAACAGACATGATCCTGAATTGTTTTTATTGTCTTCTTTTTTTTAAGCGTGTGTTCTTCTTGCTTCAAGGAAACACCAAATAAGGTGTGAATGATCATCTTTTCCCCAGATAATTAAAGAACTTTTCTGAGAAATATCATGCTGTTGTTCAGCCTTTTATACAATGATTACCAGCAGATATCAAGTGTTTACACTGAATATGACACAAATTAACCTAGTGGGAAACTCATTACTGCTGTGTACTTAAATGGTTATGAATTAGCATATGTACCCATCTAAATTTGAAGGTGGAAATTGTTTAGTGTGCTGGAATGTGTTTAGTGAAACTGCAATGGTGTTGCTAGTTCTCATAAAAGGCATAGATTCCATTCTGGGCAACCATAAGCAACCTGTTAAAATCCAAATAGCTGTCATAAAATTCAGGTGAATCATGCAGGTTCTTCAATACAATGTTTCTCCCACAGCTTTCTTTTTCCTTTCTATCTTTCCTTTCACCACATCTAAGGGCCTACTACTTCTACTTATCAAAATATACTCACTTTCTGTATCCTTTGTCTTATATTACTGATAACCTACTTTATAGCAATACTGTAGCCTAATTTATCACCTTTTATTTTGAGACTCTGATGTAGAGGCTTACAAATCTCAGAATTTATCACACATGTGAAGTATCATATCCAAAAATTAATTTTAAAATATTCCTATAATATAAATGTTTATGCTACCTATTTGTATTTTTAAAAGTTTGATAGACATTATACACAACTACAAAATACAAGGTTGATATTCCTAAAAAATTGAGAGTAATTTAGTAGTTGATAGTATTTCAATAATTTACCTCCTGCAGGGTTTTATTGGTTGTAGTGTTTCAGGTAAAACAGATAGTTTGAATACTACTCTGATTTTGATTTATAGTGACAATACTAAAAAGAGAAGCAATAATATACAAGAGCATTTAGCCCTGTGGTTTCTTGATCTCTGAAGAGGGCCATTAAAGAATGCAAGAAAAATAATGCAAAAATAAGGTTTTCTTGATGATAAATCTAAAACTCTCATATAGAGAAAGTTTAAGAGGCAATGTGTTATTAGCTATCATTATAACTAATATTTGTATCAAAATTTTGCTTTCTTTGATGAAGACCTATGCCTAGTAGGAAATCTAGCAAGTGAGGATGTGAGAGCTACCTGGAACTGGAAAAAGCATCAAGAATTCAGTGATATGTGGGAGAGGTTAAGCCCTGAAATTGTTTTGAAAAATGAGTGAATTTTTCGAAATTCATGCATAATGTGACCTTTCCAAGATTATGACCAGAAAAATCCTTTAGAGTTATTTAAGAGAAGGAGATTTGCATAGCAGGGACAATCTGAGTTTAGAATGTTAAAACAAGAATGTTAAACAAAAGAGTTTCAAGGTCAGATGTGCCTTTGCATCTCTCAATGACGCGCATAGTGTGCAAATAGTGCAGTGCCTTTAGTGCTTCTTTTCATGGACAGTGCCTCTATTGATTTAACAAATTGGTATTTTTCAAGCACTTCAATATGCTCAGGAGGAAATCTTGGGTACCCATGCACACTGATGCAAAGTGGTCTCTTAAGAGCTACGCACTTGTTGGAAATAGATAAAAATGGCTTTTTAATGCACTGACACTTATGAATGCCGAACAAATGGATGCAAAGTGATGCAGTATATGTAGACTTACAATCTTGAGGTGAGAAACCTACATCTTTCCCAAAGTCTTAAAATATTTCTTATACAACGATAGTAGTTTCCATGATAAAGATTCTGTTTGAAAAAAAATCCAACTTTAAGATCCCTCAACTATTGCTCAGCAATCTAGCCTACAATCCACAAAAGTTTAGTTCTCAAAGTTGCTACAGAGTTTTGAAAAACTCAGTTGTTACAGACCAGATGCATCCACTTCAACTTACAGCTAACTCTGTGCACCAAGTGCCTAGATGTCTGCAAAGATCCAAATCCGGTCCATAAGATGCTTAACTGGATATGCGTAGTAAGTGGGGTTTCATTGGCACTCCATTCTGCTCTGACAGGGGAAAAAGCATTTCCCTACTTCAAATTAGTTTTATGGTAATAACTATGTGAAGTTTTATGGGGTTCTTAAACATTCATGGATGCCATAAGTATCATAGGTGCTTGTAACAATACAAACTGAAATACTAACTAACTGAAAAAAATCTGTATCACTGGCACTGAAATATCCCCGTGAATAAGTACGCACATTAAGTTAAGGAAGAATAAATCAATGTTTTTATAATGCTGGAAGTTCTAATAGCATTCCCTGGGAATAAAAAGGTTTGGTGCCTGTCTTGAAAAGTTACGTTCAGAAGCAGATAAACATGGAAACTGAAGATAACAGACAAAAGAAGAAGAAGGGAAAGGAATGCAAGAAAAATGATAATATAATGCAAAGTAATTACATTGTTGGGTAATGTAGTGTAATTACAGGCAAGTCTTAGAAAATGAGACCATGAGCTCTGATTCATAAACTTGGTTGCATCTACTTATAGGAGCTAAAGGGGTTGCTCTTCCAAGATGTACTCTCACAATCTTTCTGGAAGCTAGGAACATTCCTGAATAACTGCATGTCATCTGGTGTTTTGTTAACTCAAATCTCCATAAGTTAGATGAAAGGATGCTGGTTTCATGTTTGGTTTTGGGTTTTTTTTTTCCAATTGTCAGCAAGATGAGGATATAGGGGCTGTGGTAGCTCAAATAACAACAGCCTCCTCCATTTGTGTCCCTGCTATGGATGCAGAGGAGTAAAGCAAGCACTCCAGAGTATCTGCAGCTATGCTTCTAAGGGCTCATGGACCGAAGCTGTAACAGCATGGAAGAGGTCAAAACTACTGAAGAAAAAGAGGGGGAAAAAAAAAAGAAAAAAAGGCTTTCCTGTTAAATGAAAATAGCAGAGATTCATGAAGAGAAGGACAAGACTTAACAGTAGTTAGTTCAGTGTGAGAAGAAACAGTATGAATGACAGACTGGGTACGTCCCACCCAAACACTAAGAACGGATGGGTGTTTCCCCTAAAGGAAAAGTACAGCTGAAGGTCTCTTCCCAAGAAGTTCTACTAACTAAAATCTTTCCCTGTATCTGACCTATTAGCAGCTCTGATCTGAAATGCTGGTCTGGACTTGAGTGTGTGTAGCAGGCTATCGGCTGAGTGATTGCCCTTTCAGGCAGTGAATTAACCCATTAAGCCTGAGCTTGTCCAGAGGATGAAAATATGCAAACACAGTCAAAAGTATTCACTTACACATTTCACTTTTGTCTAAAAACATTCCTGTGTCACCTCTAAAAGGAATACTGTTTTAACAGACATCCCATCATACATTTCCTCTACGCAGTATTCCATGTATTTTTTCTAACTTGTATTTTAATCAGACAGGTCCTTTATCAATGAGGATGGCTTTTAGTCTCTAGAGGCAGCCATGAGAGTGTAAAGTATAAATAGGTAAGCCTTGGAATACTTTATGTCAGCTTTTCCAACTAGGAGACTTATCTAGTTCCACGCCCCTGGCCATAGACAGGAACATTTTCTTATAGATCACATTGTTCAGAGCCCCATTCAGCCTAGCCTTGAACACTTCCAGGCATGGGACATCCACAGCTTCTCTGGACAACAGGTTCTAGCGTCTCACCACTCCCACAGTAAAGAATTTCTTCCAGATATCTAATAATCTAAACTTTCTCTCTCTCATTTTAAAGCCGTCACCTCTTGTCATATCTCTACATATCCTTGTCAAAAGTCTCACTCCAGCTCTCTTGTAGGTCTCTTTAGGTACTGGAAGACTGCTAAAAGGTCTCCCAGGAGCCTTCTCTTCTCCAGGCTGAACAAACCCAACTCTCTCAGCCTGTCTTCAGGGAAGACATGCTCCAGTCCTCTGATCATCTTTGTGACCTGCTCTGTGCTCTGTCCAACAGGTCCATGTCCTTCTTATTGTGGAGGTTCCAGAGCTTGATGCTGTACTCCAGGTGGAGTGGGCATAATTACACCCCTTGACCTGCTGGTCATGCTTCTTTTGATGCAGTCCAGGATAAGGTTGGTTTCCTGAGCTGCAAGTGCAGACTGCTGGCTCATGTTGAACTTCTTGCTCGACACCCCCAAATCCCTCTCCTCAGGGCTGCTCTCAATCCATTCTTTTGCCTAACGTGTATTTCTGCTTGAAATTTCCCTGAGCTAGGTGCAGGACCTTGCACTTGGCCTTGTTGAACTTCATGAAGTTCACACAGGCCCACCCCTCAAGCCTGTCATTATCCCTCTGGATGGCATGACCTAGTAATCACAGTGGCGTTGGATCAAGGGTTGGACTTGATGATCTCAGAGGTCTCTTCCAACCCAGCTGATTCCATGATTCTATGGCATCCCTTCCCTCGAGTGTGTTGACCACACCACCTAGCTTGATGCTGTGAGCAAGCTGGCTGAAGGTGCATTCATACCCACAATACATGCCACCAACAAAGATGTTAAACAGCACCAGTCCCAGTACTGATCCGTGAGGCACACCACTCATCACTACTCCCCACGTGGACATTGAGGCATTTACTGCAACTCTTTGAATGCAAGCATCCAGCTAATTCCTTATACACCAACTCATCCATCCATCAAAACCATGCCCTCCCAGTTTAGAGACAAGGTCTGTCCAGGACAGCATCAAATGCTTTGCAGAAGTCCACGTAGATGTCATCTGTTGGTCTTCTTTCTTCCACCAACACTGCCGTCCTGTCATAGATGGCCACCAAACTTATCAAACATAATTTGCCCTTACTGAAGTCATGCTTGCTGGCTTCACCTCATTTTCCATATGCCGCGGCATAGTTCTTTCCTAGAAAAGACAGGTACCATCAGTTTGTGTAGACTACGTCTGTCAGTCTGATTCAGAGAATGATGCCCTTAGTGCTAATGGGAGTGAGGATGACATATGAGCTCATTCAAAATCAATCCACCTTGCTGTAGGTGCATGAGAGGTAATTCTGAGAAATATATTAGTGCATTGCAGACAGTAGAAAGAAATGCAGGGGATAAGAGGGATAACAAAAGCTTTATCAGACTCCTGCAGTTTCCAGCTGGACAACCTTCTCTTACCTAGTAGGTAGCTGCCTAAAGAGTGCACACAGCACTTGCTGCATGTGGATGTCTGCCCACACTGTGTCTTGGAGTCGAAAATGAACTGTTAGCTGCCCGAGAATTCTACAGGTACCAGATCATGGAAAGAGAAAATATTTACATTAGGAGCTCTAACAGCCATGTCATCACTGTATGATATCAAAAAGCTTAAACTAGCTATGTCTAATTTGTCTTATTTACTGATATTGATATAACTTTAAATTAATAAGAAAATATGGGACCTAGATTTTTTTAGAAGGTGAGAATGTCAACTTCAATCTCCTTTAAAAATGTGTTAATGAATTTTCCAGTTCGGCATGTAATTAGGAGACACATTCCCAAATGTTAAAGGCATCGAGTTATTCAGTGGAAACTATGAAATTATTAGGACTGCTGGTAATCAAGGCACTTATTTAAATGCTTTCCTAATGAATTAAAGCTTACTTAAGGCAATACATTATATATTGCCAAGAGCCTACTGAAGAATACCTCAACAGCAGTGCTCTTCTTTTCTTCCAGCATGCTACCCATAAGCAAGGTTTTCACTGTCACATGTATTAATTTTCAGGCAGACCTGGTACTGATCAATAATCTCTTGAGTTTATGTGGTATAGCTGTTCTTTAAAAATCACTAACTGTATATCCAAAAAGTAATACAAAAGAAAGAACCTAACCAATGAAATTAATGTGAAATACTGTGCTGAGCATTTTACTTGTTGATTTGGTTTCACAGAGTCATGGAACATGCTGAGCTGGAAGGAACACACAAGAATCGTCAAGTCCAACCCTTGACCCTGCACAAGACACCCCAAGAGTCACACCACGTGTCTGAGAGCACTGGCTGAAGCTTCTTGAATTCAAGACAGACTTGGTGCCCAGACCACTTCCCTAAGGAGCTTGTTCCAATGCTCAACCACCCTCTAGATGGAAAACTTTTTTCTAGTTTGATTTTGTTGCCTTAACTTCACAGGAGCATCAGGTAATTGGGCTTCCATCCAGTTCTAACTCCCTTCTCAGTTAATCCTGCTTGGCATTCATAACATTTACATATGGATAAGAAGAACAGAGCAATCACAAAAATCTGCAAACATGGAAAAGCTGTCATTTTTGCCACAATAGCATTTGCTGCATGGATAGAAACCTAACCCCCAAAATTCATATCACAGTTATGCAAGTATTTGCTCACACTTTAACACTGAATAATATTGCAGCAGGCATACTAGACCTCTACTGGTAATACTGCCAGCAGGATATAAAAATAGTCTGCAGTCCATTTTAAGATCAACTCAATATGCCAACCATTAACTTACAGAAGCTCACTGGCAAAGAAAACAGAATTAAACAGAGTTCTATTCTTAAATCTTTCACTTTTTGTTCCCTTTGTGCTAACTGAAATTTTCAGTTTTTTCACCACACCACAAAACTTAGACACTCCAAAAATACCACTGAAAAAGCACACTTTAAAAAA